>PISX010006227.1:0-99490 GCA_004024625.1 Mellivora capensis
CGACATATCAGATAAAGGGCTAGTGTCCAAAATCTATAAAGAACTTATCAAACTCAACACCCAAAGAACAAATAATCCAATCAAGAAATGGGCAGAGGACATGAACAGACATTTCTGCAAAGAAGACATCCAGATGGCCAACAGACACATGAAAAAGTGCTCCACATCACTCGGCATCAGGTACCCCAAGCTCGGTTTCTCTTATTCAACATAATACCCTCGATATTCTTCCATACCATTGCACGTACCAATAGTCTGTGCCCTTTTGTTGCTGACTAGTATTCAGTGTGTGAGTGTGACATACTTTATCTATTCCCCAGTTGAAGGACACTTAGGTTGTTTCCAATTTTGATAAACTGAAATCTGAACAAAGCTACCACCAACATTTCAGGGTTTTATGTAAATATAAAGTTTATTTTTCTTGAGTGTACACTTGGAGAAAAGTTTCCAGATCATATGGCAAACGTAAGGTCAACTTTATAAGAATAAAGTACTCTTTGGTTTGTCTCCCTCTTTGATAAGGTAGGTAAAACATTATAGACCTTATATCAATGATACCTCAGTAAAAAATAATTTTTAAAAAATACTTTTTTTCGGGGCACCTGGGTGGCTCAGTCGTTAAGCTTCTGCCTTCGGCTCAGGTCATGATTCCAGGGTCCTGGGATGGAGCCCCGCATCAGGCTCTCTGCTCAGCGGGAAGTCTGCTTCTCCCTCTTCCACTTCCCCTGCTTGTGTTCCCTCTCTCACTGTGTCTCTCTCTGTCAAATAAATAAAATCTTTAAAAAAAATACTTTTTTTCTTCAAAAAAATCCTCTTGGTATTTTCATTAAGATTACAATAAACTGGGGTGCCTGGGTGGCTCAGTGGGTTAAGCCTCTGCCTTTGGCTCAGGTCATGATCTCAGGGTTCTGGGATCGAGCCCCACATTGGGCTCTCTGCTCAGCAGGGAGCCTGCTTCCTTCTCTCTCTCTCTCTGCCTGCTGCTCTGCCTACTTGTGATCTCTCTCTGTGTGTCAAATAAATAAGTAAAATCTTTTTTAAAAGAGATATGCATTAAGTGACTGCTGTTTTTAGGGAGAAATGACATTTTTATGCTGTTGAACATTCAATAGTCTTTTGATTTATTTAAATTCTGTGTATATTTGTCCCTTAGGAGGAACTTAGAGTTTTTCCTTCCTTCCTTCCTTTCTTTTCTTTCTTTCTTTTAAGATTTTATTTATTTGACAGAGAGAGAGAGAGACAGCAAGAGAGGGAACACAAGCAGGGAGTGGGAGAGGGAGAAGCAGGCTTCCCACCAAGCAGGGAGCCTGATGCAGGGCTCAATCCCAGGACCCTGGGATCATGACCTGAGCTGAAGGCAGATGCCTAATGACAGAGCCACCCAGGAACCCCTACAGTTTTTTCCATATTCAGTAATTCAACAAATATTTAGTGAGACCCAATTCTGTGCCTTGAAAATTAGTACTGCGTTTAGAGATTTAAATTTGGAAGTTGTAGATATCACTAAGAAAGGAACTTAGCATGTCCCAAGTTCATACACTAAGAAAGTAAAGAAAGTATATGTAGAAAAGACATACAAAGAAATTGATCCCTAATATAAGATACAAATAACCAGAAAAGAAGCTGAGAAAGATCCCCCAGTAAGGTAGAGAAAAACCAACAGACTATGACATCATGAAAGTCAAAAGAGAGGGGTGGGAGGGAGGGAGGAAGGGAGAGAGAAAGATCAGTCATGACAAACGGATAATTAACTTTTGAAACTATGGCAATTGAATCATTAGTCCACATTAATCCACAGAGAAAGGCTTGGCAGGCCCATCCTCATTTCTTAAATATTTGGTCATTTTGTGCAATGCCACTTAAAAAAAATCCATTCTTTCTCCATGATTCAATAAACTGTCACTATGTCTTAAACTATCTTTGAGTCTATTTATTTTTTTAAGATTTTATTTATTTATTTATTTGACAGACAAGGATCACAAGCAGGCAGAGAGGCAGGCAGAGAGAGAGGAAGGGAAGCAGGCTCCCTGCTGAGCAGAGAGCCCAACGTGGGGCTCAATCTCAGGACCCCGGGATCATGACCTGAGCGGAAAGCAGAGGTTTTAACCCACTGAGCCACCCAGGCGCCCCTGAGTCTATCTATTTTTATTTTATTTTATTTATTTGTCAGAGAGAGAAGGAGAGAGAGAGAGAGCACAGGCAGACAGAGTGGCAGGCAGAGGCAGAGGGAGAAGCAGGCTCCCTTCCAAGCAAGGAGCCCGATGTGGGACTCGATCCCAGGACGCTGGGATCATGACCTGAGCCGAAGGCAGCCGCTTAACCAACTGAGCCACCCAGGCGTCCCTCTATTTATTTTTTTTAAAAAGGATTTTATTTGAAAGAGAGAGAAAGCACAAGAGGGGGGAGGGTCAGAGGGAGAAGAAGACTGCCTGCTGAATGGGGAGCCCGATGCAGGGTTCAATCCTGGAACTCCAGGATCATGACCTGAGCCTGAGCCACCCAGGCGCCCCTCTTTCAGTCTATCTATGTGTTTTCTATCAAGTGAACATCTATTTCTCTACTAAAAACTAGACTATTACTTTCTCCATTATGCATAAATCTATTTCTGCACTAGTCATAAATATATACCTATGTTATAAGACCTAGTGAGAAGGGTCCTGCTCATAGTTCTTATTTTTCTAAATTTCCTTGCTTGATTTCAATTAAAGAATCTATTCTTTGGGATAAACTTTAAATCAAGCTTCATTAGAATACAGATTAATTTAGATGGATTTGGGACTAGTTGACATTCTATTATTATTATTATTATTATTCTGTTCAATTAGCCAACATGTAGTACATCATTAGTTTTTTGTTTTGTTTTAAGATTTTATCTATTTGACAAAGCGAGAGTGTGAGCACAAGCAGGGGGAGCTGCAGGCAGAGGGAGAGGAAGAAGCCTGGCTCCCTGCTCAGGGGGGAGCCTGACCAGGGGCTCCCCACCCCACCCCCAGACCACGACTCAAGCCAAAGGCAGAGGCTTAATGGACTGAGCCACCTAGCGCCCCCATCATTAGTTTTGGATGTAGTGTTCAAGGATTCATTACTTGCACAGAACACCCAGTGCTCATCATCACACGTGCCCTCCTTAACACCCATCACCCCGTTACCCCCTTCCCCCACCCCTCCCTTCTGTAACCCTCAGTTTGGTTCCCGGAGTCCAGAGTTTCTCATGGTTTGCCTCCCTCTCTGATTTCCTCCCATTCAGTTTTCCCTCCCTTCCCCTGTGGTCCTCCGCTCTATTCCTTATGTCCCACATATGAGTAAAACCATATGATAATGGTCTTTCTCTGCTCAACTTATTTCACTTAACGTAATCCCCTCCAGTTTCATTTCTACAGTGTTGATTTATCCCATATAAATATATGATTTAGCCCTCTATCAATTCAAATTTATTTTGTACTTATCAATAAAATTTTAGATCTTTACTATTACCTGAACACTTAACAGTAAGTCTAGCGGACTTGGTAGGCATAAAATCCAGGTGTAAAATGAGCCAACAAGTAAATTAAAATGCTTAAGTTCAACCATTAGGCCAGAGATGAGCCAGAACTCAAAGCCCTGGCCTCTTAGCATGTCCCAAGTTCAACACCCTCAGTGTGACCTTACTGTGCTTGCGTGGCCCAGGAAGGTAGAGAGAGGTCACCTGCTATGCTACGTTTTTTGTGAGCCTCGCTGGAGCCGAGCACTGCTCTAGTCTCCAGGAAATAAAGGTAAAACCTACTCCTTGCCTTGTAGCTTCCTAAATACAATTGCCGGTTGGATGCTTTTGGAAATGGGCTCCGAGGGTTCAGGACACTTGCCCCAGGTGACACATCCTGCAAGTAAGATTTAAGAGCCTGAGCTCGCCTCGACAGCAGCATTCCCTCTGGGTGAGTTTCCTCCATCCACTCCCTTTCTCCCTTCCTCCTGAGCAGGATTGCTTGGGGGGGCCCGTTCCACTGGCAGAACCCAGGAACAGCCGTGGAACTAGTGTTTCAGCAGAAAAGCCGGCCTTGGGGCGCCTGGGTGGCTCAGTGGGTTAAGCCTCTGCCTTCAGTTCGGGTCATGATCTCGGGGTCCTGGGATCGAGCCCCACAGCGGGCTCTCTGCTCAGCAGGACGCCTGCTTCCCCCTCCCGCTCTCTGTCAAATAAATAAATAAGATCTTTTTTTAAAAGGCCAGGCTCCTCAGAAGACATCCACCTAAGAAGCATAAAAGGGCGGCTGCCCCTCGGAGACAGAGAGGCTTGCGATAAGCCTCCTCGGGTTATGACGCTCGAGTCCACCCTCTAGTGACCAGGGTGACATTTAAGGGGCTAAACGCTCCGCAACTGGGCAAGCGCCGGACTCAGCCACATGCTGACCCATCCCAGAGTGGTGAATCCTGGGGTTACATACGTGTCATTTAGTCCGCACACAGAATCCCCTTTACAGATGAGAGACTCGCCTGAGAAAGACGAATCCGCTCACACCCGCTCCTGATTCGGCCCAACTCCAGCCCCCACGCTCTCGATGACCGCGTGCGTCACCGTGTGTCCCGGGCCCCCCCTGCCAGGCCTCGCGCGCTCCCTGCAGCGCACACAGACACGGGCACGCCGAGCTGAGCTGCAGTTACTTTATTACAGCGAGCGGGAGAGAGCCGGCCGGAGGTGAGGGCCGGTGTCCGGATTCCAGCTTCACGTGTGAAGAACCGAGCAGGGGACAGAGCCCAGACTGGGCATCCGGGGCAAAGATTCATCTCCCCAAAGAGGCCACGGCATCCTTCAGTGGGGCCACGGCTTCCAAGAGGCACTGCTCGCTGGCGGCGATGGTAGTCTGGGAGAGAGTAAGACGAGGGGGGACGGAAGGCCTGAGCGCCAGACAGAGTGATCCGTCCCCCCGGGGTCTCCCCGCTGCCCAGCCTCGGTGACTCAGCTCCAGCCCCCAGACCGACGGCTGGAGAGGGAGCGGCCGTCAGAACCGGACGAAGAGGACTCCCCGGTCGCCCACACACAGATGTCAGGAGGGAGTCTGAACCCCCCGTGAGGGAGGCAGGGAGGCCAGAGGTTCAGGAGGCTGTGATGGGGGCTGGGCCGACGTCTCCTGCCCCTGATGCGCGTCTGGCAGGGGTGGGGGGCGGGGGGCGTGTTTGCGGATGCAGTGATCCGTCTCCTGGGCCCTGTGCGCCTCTGCTTCTTCACAATCCTCGCCTTTGGCAGAATCGGCACTTCGGGGAAGACGGAGTAAGACACAGACTGATCCAAGTCTACCTAACGGTGCAACCAGAACAATGACGGGGAAAGACCGCTCCCCAGGGGCCCAGGCACCAAACAACGAGGGCCCCTCCCCGCTTCAGGCCCCGACACGATGCAGATGGAAGCAGGATACGGAGCCAAAGAACAGCCATCGAGGAGGGCAGTAAAACGGGCCAAAACCCAGAAGCCTCCCAAGGCCAGGGGGCCCCTTCCTGAGAAGAGAGTCTAAGGGCAGGTGATCGGGTTTCAACATTCCGGGAACAGAGCTGAGCGCACTCCCACCGCTGCAGGAGCTGAAGGAAGGGCCCTTGCCTTCCTGCCTGGGGTGGCTCAGACCTTAAGCGTCTGCCGTGGGCTCAGGTCTTGATCCCAGGGTCCTGGGTTTGAGCCCCGCCTCCGGCTCCCTGCTCAGCGGGAAGCCTGCTTCTCCCTCTCCTACTCCCCCTGCTTGTGTTCCCTCTCTCGCTGTGTCTCTCTCTGTCAAATAAATAAAGAAAATCTTCAAAAAATCAAGTCAAATCAAATCCTACTCCTGCAGTGCTGGCTCCTGTAAAGTAGGAAAAAAAAAAAAAAAATCACATGCATCAACACACTTTCTGTGTCGCACGGATATCAGTGCCTGATTTTCCAGCTGTGTAAATTGGCGCGAAAGGGACACATGTGGTAGAAGAGGTTGGTGTGCAGGCGGCGGGCGGCTGCGTGTTGTGTGTGCCGTAGAGCGGAGCAGAGTTCCAAGCATCGAAGCTCCTGTGGCCCCTGCCCGCGCCATCCGTCTGTCTGTCTGTGCGATGTTACAATAATGTTACAATAGCGGCCTGCGTGTCACGGGGTGGGGGTGGGGGTGGGGGAAGGGCCGGTAAATTACCATGACAATCAGATCCAAGCCCTTGGCCGAGAGCCCCTTCTCATTGTAGCAATCCTGGATTTTTTCTAAGGCTGCTTTTTCTGGTTCAGTAGCACCGACTAGATCAAGGCTGGCGTCCAGCAGAAACCTCTCTCCAAGGGCCAGGGCACCAAAGACAGAATAAAAAATGGGGCAAGATTTCACTGAAGACACAAACAGAAAACACCTCAATGAAAGAATCACCAGAGGAGGAAGCTCCTGTTTCCCCACTCCCAGGACTGCTTACATCCCAGATGGAGAAACCGTCTTCTCCAAGGCACTCTCAGCAGAAGGGAACAGCGTGAGGGGCCCTGACTACTGCCTCCAGACGTACCAGCCTGCCTGCTTCTGCCTCCCGTAAGCCCCACTACCCCCAAAGAACTATCCCCTACTTTGTGCACAACTAAGGACCTTTCATCTCCAAACCAGTCCCTCCACTCCGTGACTGGAGACCTCAGGGGGGCTTATGCAGGACTCCTGGGTAATGACCTCCCAGCTGCCCCCTAAATTTGTCCCTAGAAGCTACTTGGAGATCACCATGGGGGGGTGAAGGAGTGAGATAGAGCGGGATAAGGATCAGGAAGGCCATCTGTCCCTCTTTCCTACTCTCACCCATCTCGAGGCCCAGCTCCTGGGTCACCAGCAAGGCCAGCACAAGCAGCGTCCCCTTCATAGTGTCAGCCACCAGAAGGTTCTGGTCAGGGCAGCATTTCTGCGGCTTTATAAACTACTAGCTCCCTGAGCCTCGCCCAGACCCCTGCTAGGTGCTCCAAGGGCCTGTGGGCAGGACCTGGCACATGGGGCTCCCTCAGCCTTTGGGCTGAAAGCCTCCTGGAGAGGATGTGGTTTTTTTCCTTTGGCAAAGACCAACTAGAGCTGGCATTTCCAAGTGACTCCATCCCGAGCCAACTGCTCTGTTGTCCCACCCCAACATTGACCCCTGTGGCCTGCGACTCGTTCCCCCAACCTATCCTGGCTTCGAGTGCGGTACACTCCCAATCACATGAGGTGTCCGGGACAAGTCTATGCCACTACAGGTTGATAAAAGATCAGCCAGCCTGTCCTGTGCCTACGCTGAAGTCCTGAAGATACGTATGGGGTGCTGAGCCCAACTAGACCCTCTTGACCACCTTCAGTGCTGCAGGCTCTGGACCGACCCCAAGGATGCATGGGCACCGTTCTTGGGCCCTGAGGTACCCCTACCAGGGAAGTCTCAGGACTCCTGGCCATGCAGGGCTCCTCAAGGGCTGATAACCCTCCCAACATAGGATCATGTCTCCTGGTCCCTTTTTGCCCTTAAAGGAGCAAATTCCTGGGCACCTTCTGGACTCCCAATGGGTCCAGCCTTGGCCCTGTCTCATCCCCTTCATAGGTGAACCTGGTCCCAAGAGGAGCTTGGGCTTAATGGCCCATCCAGAAACATCGGTGAGTAGTTGTGGAGTTGTGCAGCTTGTCGCCTGTGCCCACCGCGGGCTGAAGCTCTACAGACCAGAGGGGGCGCACCATCGGCTTAAACTCCCTCAAGAGTTCTGGGTGGCTCAGTGCGTTAAAGCCTCTGCCTTTGGCTCAGGTCATGATCCCAGGGTCCTGGGATCGAGCCCCGCATCGGGCTCTCTGCTCGGCCGGGAGCCTGCTTCCTCCTCTCTTTCTCCCTGCTTCTCTGCCTACTTGTGATCTCTGTCAAATAAATAAATAAAATCTTAAAAAAAAAAAAAGTTTGGGACACCTGGGTGGCTCAGTTGGTTGGGCAGCTGCCTTCGGCTCAGGTCATGATCCCAGCGTCCTGGGATCGAGTCCCACATCGGGCTCCTTGCTCGGCAGGGAGCCTGCTTCTCCCTCTGCCTCTGCCTGCCACTCTGTCTGCCTGTGCTCACTCGCTCTCTCTCCCTCTCTCTCTGACAAATAAAAAAAAAAAATTTTTTTTTAAAAAGTTAAACTCAATCTTTTACTCTAGCAAAGTGGTTTATTGGCACAAGCAAGGCGAGACAGTCCATGAAAATTCTAGAAGGAAAGCTCCCAGGGGCCAAATCTGGAACAATTTAAGCAATCACAGAAATGACATAGTATTAGATGATAACCCAAAGTATAAAATTGTATTTGTGAGTCCATACGGATATAAATAAGTGATTTAATAAATAAGTAAATGGAGAAGACACAGATATTCCTCCCAGAAGCATTCCAAATAATACACATAGATACTCTCTCTTCAGGAACCAGAGCTCATTGCCCTGTCCTCCTTGTGAGTGGGCTAGACTTAGTAACTCACTTCTAGAGAGTAGGGAAAGGAGGAAACCATGCAGAAACCTAGCAAGCCCAACATGAATCAAACGATCAAGGCCAATACAACCAGTGGTGAGACATACTGGTGTCACATATGCCACATGTGATGTGACCTATGGCACTTCCCCTCTTTGGTGTCTCCTTCACAACCCAAGGTCTGAACCCCAATCTGAATTAGAAGAAACACAGCAGCCAAGTCAGTTGGGTGGACATTCTCTAACACGTGGCCCGTCTTCAAGACCATCACGGCCACGACAAACAAGGGAAGACTGAGAAATTGTCACAGATCAGGAGACACTGGGGAGACATGACAATCAATGCTGTGTTTAGGATGTGGGCTGGATTCTAGAGCACAGAGGACATTAATGGACAAACTGGTGGAATCCAAATAAAGTTTGGAGTTTAGTCAGTAGTGGTACGCCAATGTCAGCTTCTCGGTTTTGACAAATCTTTGCAGCTTTTCTGTAAGTCTAGAATTACTCCGGATAAAAATGAATTAAAAAAAAAAACAAACCACTTGCATTAGTAAGGGACTGCATATACTGCAAGACCTTGTCCAGAAAGTTCCCCTGACCTCAGCAAATGTCCCCGCCTCCGGAAAGATCTCAGATGGTTTTGTGGCACCCGGTGGGGTTGGACGGACATCAGCATCCTGTGTTACTCCAGCACCCCAAACTCTGGCTTCATCGTCTCCCAGAGCTGGGGAGAACTTGAAGGACGCGCCCAGTGAAAGACAGCAGACCCTGCCCGGGTGTCCCCACCACACTGAAATTCGGTCCCGAAAGCATGTTCGCTTGGGGGCCTATGGTGCTCACCTTCCCAGGCCGACAGGTGCCCAGGAACCTGAGGGACATCTGCAGTGGCCTGGGCCTGTCCTGAGATGCCCTCACAGGCACGGCCTCTGGGCATCAGGACTGGAGCGGTTACGCAGCAGCCACCTGACAGGGAGAGCTCGGGACTCAACACCCTCTTCGCCAAGAGCAGTTACCGGATGTGAATCCTGTTTGGCATAAGGCTCTGACTGGGGTCAAAAAACAAGTGCCCTCCCTTCAGCTCTGGGCTCCAGTAACCCTGTTCTGACCCGATGACTCAGAGTAAAGGCCAGGCAGGCACTGCCAGCAAGCGAGCCCAAGGAAAGCCGTTCTCGGTGGTCAGCTCCGCAGAAATAGGGGATTCCTTGCGTTCCTCTAGCGAACATTTGTGAAGCACCCGCTATGTGTCCCTGTCCGGGGGACGCAGCACCACATGCAGCCGAGCCCCCACCCCTTTCCCGGAGCTCGTTATACATCTGAGAGGAAGTGAAAGACAAGCGATGAGTGCCAGGGAGGGAAATGAAGTCAGGGAGTGCTGCGGGGCGGGGGCCGGGCTCTAAGGGGTCAAGCCGGTGGCAAAGTCTCACGGATATGGTGACATTTGAAGAGACCTGAGCGATCAGGCCACGTATCACGTTCTTGGAGGAAGAGCCTTGCAGGCACTGGGGGCAGCTCGAGCCAAGGCCCTGCTGCGGAGGTACAATCTGGAACACAAACGGTCCAGAAGCGGCAGGGCGACCAGGGAGTGGGGACAGAAGGGCAGGGAAAGGCCCGGGACCTACAAGGCACACAGGGACTGTAGGCCAGAGGAGCAGACTGGCTTTTCCTCGCTTGCACCTCTGGAGACAGAGCGGTGTGGACCGTGTGGAGAAGCTCAAGAGAAAAGGCTGGTGGGGGCAATGCTGTTTCTGAGGCAGACCGAGGCGCTGCCGGAGAAACCAGGTGACAGGGCTTGGTCAGCATGGAGGGGAGGACTCGGGGCTCCAGATACAGGCCCCAAGGACTGGCTCAAGGGAGGCCACTGGGCAGGTCAAGGACAGAGACGATGCTGCAGGCAGGGCTTCCTTGCTGTGAGACCATTAGCTAAGCACTGGGCTTCCTGAAGAATCCCTCAGCTCTGACCGAACTGTCTCTAAGGTCACAGGTAATGAGAGGCTAACATCGGCCATCATTCGGGAGGCCTGATTTGGGAGACTTTTGCCCCTTTTCCCAGCCAACCTATTTGGAAATTGCAGGAATGAAACCTCTGGTGTCAGCTGACCCTTGGATAGAGCCCTCAGATGGGGAAGGGAGGCCAAGTTCATGTCCTTTGTTGACTCAGGGACTTAGAAAGTCGCCTACATATACATCTCCCTCCATCGCCCCGGGCAAGTCCAGGCTGCAGCCAGGAGAGGCCAGGCAGGGCCTCCTAGGAGAGGCCGGCCCTGCTCCTCCGTGGGCATAAAAGGGCTCCCGGCCGGGGAGGGAGCAGCCCCACACACATCATGAAGCCGGCTGGTGCTCTCCTGCTCCTCTGCGCTGCCTCGCTCCTGATCTCCCACGGAGGTGGGCGCCTAGGGCCCCAGGTTCTCCAGGGGTTCTGATACCTTCCAGGCAGTTCTGAGCCTGTCGGGGGGAGGAAAGGAGGAATGTGTCCTGGGGAAGGTCTTTCAACAGAGTGTCGGCTTGTCTTTGTGTTCCAGATTGCAAAATTTGCCCCGCTGTGGAGCACGATGTCACCCTGTTCATCGGGGGCACCCCTGACGAGTATGTCCAGCAGGTGGCCCAGTACCAAAACAAAACTACAATTTTGGAAAATGCCAGAAGCCTGAAGGAGTGCGTGGATGGGAAATTCACAGGAGATGACAAGACGAATGCTATCAATGTGCTGGTGGGTCCAGCTCTATGTGTCCGGTCTCCCTGGCGCCTATCTGGGGGTCTGCTCAGGGTGGGGTGGGGGGCCACCCATTTTTCTTCTCCGCCATGGCCCTTCCCTGGGAATCCAGAAAGACTCAGCCCAACCCTGGGGCTTTCCAGCCAGCGCCGGCTGCTCGGTGCTGCCCGGCCACCAGTCCGGATGCTGGCAGGCCCTCCTGTGTCCTTGGCATTGCCTGGCCTCGGTGGCAGGCCCTCAGCGCTGGCCTCCCTGACTCCAGCCTCTCCAGCATGTGAGCCTGGATCTTTAAACTGTTAGCACGGGGTCCTTCCTGTCTCCCAGCATGGGCTCCTTTACGTTAACTCCTCAAGTTCCCTATTCCTTCCCCCCTAAAACCTTCATTTGTCCTCGTTCCCAGGGTCCCAGAGTTCCTTCCATGCCTCACATGCCAGGAGAGCAGAGGGAAGGGGAGAAAAGGGGAGGGAAGGGGGAGAAAGAAGGGGAGAAGGCAGCTTCCAAAAGGCCCCCTCCAGCCCTTCCCAGGCCTGAGAGGCCCCAAGTGGAAAATCACAGAGAATCCTCTCTCCGCTCTCCCAAGAGGGGGAACAGGCTGCTGTTTCAAGCCACAAGGGTCCTGGGGCAGAAGGATGAAGCAGAGCCGGAGACCCCCAGGGGCCCGTAGGCGCACCTGAGCCTGCCAGGACCTTCTCAGCAGCTTCTTTCCATCCCATCCCACCACAGTGATCCCTCTGCTTCACTCTGCTCCACTGGAGGAAGTTTCTAGGCACACCTGCGGTTCTCTTGTGGTGCAGGAGGTGGGGGGAATCCACCTTTGTCTGCCCCAATCGAAGCCGTCCTCCAAACAAAGCCGCAGGCTGCTCCCCGGGCAGTGCCCAGTGCGCCTCCGGGAGGGCTCCAGAGCTCTCGTGCCCCTTGAGGCCTCACCAGGTTTCCTGCCTTTCTCTCTGCAGAATAAAATATACTCCAGTCCTTTCTGTTAACGGAGCCATCTCGCCAGGAGCCCCACGGATGTCCCTTAACTGAGCAGCGACTCAGTAATCTCAGCGGCCTGCCCCATCCAGGGGTCTGATTAGAGGATCCCAGCAATAAAAGCCTTGCAATTTATGGCAGCACTTGCTCCTTGGGCTGAGCTTTGGGGGCGGGGAGGGCTGTCACCTCGGGGACCTCCCGGACGCCTTCCAGCTGTGGCTAGACTGGAACGCTGCCCACGTTCTTTCCCCACGGAATGCCACAGGTAGGGGCGCGGGTGACAGTAACTGGAAGAGCCAGAGTGTCTGAGCACTTCTGTGCCCCAAGACGCACGGGTGGCACAGGCCGCCTTGCCCGGAGTGACCCCAGCTCCCGGCCTACGGCCCACCGTTCTGACCCCCAGGGTCTGGCTGGGGGCTGCTTCTGAGATGGAAAACTGTCCCTGTGCTCCCAAGCAGAGCCTAGGGGACACCATCACGTTGTGGGGCACAGACTCTTCCTGTCACCCTCGCACAGGTGACTCAGGCTGCGAATCCCACCCCTCCGCCATTCTACACGTTTAAAAGCTCTTGGGCTTTCCTCAGGAGAGCTGGGCTCTGAGGGAGAGGAGCTGGAGGGGTCTTCCAGTGTCAGGGACAGAGACTCATCCTGGCCGCAGGGAGGGCAGGGAGTGACGGCGCCCCATCCACAGGTGAGACAATGATGAGTGATGGGCACTTTGCTCTCACTGAGACACAATCAGTCTCTCAACTGTCGCTGCGTCCCCGCAGAACCCCCTGGGCATGGCTGCCCCATGAGCCATGTTGATGCTGCCCATGTGCCCTGCCTTCTCCCAACCTGGGGAACCTTCCCTAATCTGGAGCCAGGGTCAAAACTCAAGTGCAGGGGCGCCTGGGTGGTTCAGTGGGTGAATCGTCTGCCTTCAGCTCAGGCCATTTTGTCCGGGTCCTGGGATGAGTCCCACCTCGGGCTCCCCGCTCAGCGGGGAGTCTGCTTCTCCCCCTGCCCCTCCACCCACTTGTGCAGCGCACACGTGCTCTCTCTCTCATTTGGATAAATAAAATCTTTTAAAAAGTCAAGTTCGGGTGCCCTTCGAAATCCTGTTCCGTCTGACATCCAAACCTCGGTGGCTTGAAGGGTAAATGTCAGAAACTTGAGGTTCTCAATCTCTGACTCTCACGCGACCTTGACTCTGAGATCATAAAAGCCCCGCTTTCGCGGAGTCTGACCGAAATTCACCCGAAGCTGTGGCAGATCACCCGCTCTCGGAGACATCTTCCCTCCTCAAGCACCTGCACCCTCCTTCACTGGTCGCCCGCCGTCCCCACCCCCGGGAGCTGCTGACCCACCCCAGGCCTGCTCTGAGAGCGTGAAGGAGTTTATGCCCACAGGGCGACCCTCAAACAACGCCGACCCCAGCCTCCTTGACTTCTGGGGGGTCAGCGCTGGGGTGAACCCCGCCCCCTCTGATAAGGCTCCCGGTGGTCTCCAGTCCCAGCTGCCCACACGGGTGGCTTTTCTCACTTTCCTGTTCGACGTCCCTGAGCTCCTCCCTGAGATCACCTCCCAGATAAACCGCCCGCCCCCAAGGCCTTGTGTCTGGGTCTCCTTTGGTGGCAACACAAGCCGACACACAGCGGCCTACACCCGGCTTCCTGATGGAGAAGGAAAGGTGGCCAAGTAGAAGAGTGGAAGACGTTTGGTGAAGGTGGCAAGAGGAAAAGACTGGAAAAGCCTAAGGAGCATCTTCCTTACCGAGGTCGTGAGGGGCTGGGCCAGACCACCGTCTTTCAAGAGAGACACAGAAGGCACAAGAACAAGCCAGAAGGCTATCTAACCCACTGTGGTCAAGGTGCCCAGGAAAAAAAATAAAGCAAGGCCTGAGATTACCGGGGAAGGCCCACACCGAGAGAGATCCTGAAAGGAGGCCCAGAGGAAGAAGGCAAAGGGGCTGCAGGCTGGTCATTAAAGTCCAGGGAGACAGTGCACGACCGTCCAGTGTGGGGCACGGCATGCTCACTGCGTAAGCACAGGCCCAGAAATGCCGTGAAGTGGGGAAAAAAAAAAAAAAAAAAAAAAAAAAACAGTGAAAAATACATTTCTGGTTCTCTTTCCCTCCTCAAAATCCCATGAAAAAGATAGTAAAAGAATTTAAAAGTATAAGCCCACGTGGACAAAAGGAACAGTACAGGGCATATCACCAGGTGGTTGAACAGTAGCCTGTTTTCAGAGAATCAGGCACCCAGGTGGCTCAGTTGATCAAGCATCTGACTTTTGATTTTGGCTCAGGTCATGACCTTCGGGTGGTAAGATCGAGCCCCGTGTCAGGCTCCGTGTGGGGCATGGAGCCTGCTTAGATTCTCTCTCTCCCTCTGCCCCTCTCCATCCCAACACGTTTTCTCTCTCTCAAAAAAAAAAAAATTTTTTTTTAAATTAAAAATAACATGTTTTCAGAGAGCAGAAAGCAGAGAAAGATATGCTAACTCCAGGCAGAGAAAGCCACATCTACTAAGTAAGGGAAAAGCCAGTTTTTCCTACAGAATTCCAAAGAGGTTTGGGCTTCCGAGGCACTGGACAGAGCAGTGGGTAAGAGTAAATAAAGCTGCAAAACCAGAAGGAGGCAAGGAGTGAGAAATTCTATGTGGAACCACTGACATTTCTAATCTCACGCCCCACCCGTTTCATGCACAGAACACCTGCATCAAGGTTTACAGTGTCCAAGACGGAAGCTGGAGAGGCAGTATGACGTCATGGTTAAGAGCATGGACCCTGGAGCCACACTTCACCCATTCAAAATTGCTTGCATTCAAGGGGCGCCTGGGTGGCTCAGTGGGTTAAAGCCTCTGCCTTCAGCTCGGATCATGGTCCCAGGGTCCTGGGATCGAGCCCCGCATCGGGCTCTCTGCTCAGCAGGGAGCCTGCTTCCTCCTCTCTCTCTGCCTGCCTCTCTGCCTACCTGTGATCTCTGTCTGTCAAATAAATAAATAAAAATCTTTAAAAAAATTAAAAATAAAAAAATTGCTTGCATTCGAAAGATCTGTTAGAAAAGCACCGCCAGGGGCACCTGGGTGGCTCAGTGGGTTAAGCCTCTGCCTTTGGCTCAGGTCATGATCTCTGGGTCCTGGGATCGAGCCCCACATCGGGCTCTCTGCTCAGCAGGGAGCCTGCTTCCTCCTCTCTCTCTCTGCCTGCCTCTCTGCCTGCCTGTGATCTCTGTTGTCAAATAAATTTTAAAAATCTTGAAAAAAAAAAACAGAAACAGATGTATAGATACAGAAAAGAAACTGAAGTGTTACCAGAGGAAAGGGGGTTGTGAGGATGGATTAAATAAGTGAGGGGGACTGAGAGGTACAATCTTTCAGTTATAAAATAGATAAGACATGGGGATATAATGTACAGTGTAGGAATACACTCAGTAACATTATAACAACTTTGTCTGGTGATAGAATGACTAGACTCATTGTGGCGGCCATTTTGGAATGTAAATCAGTACCGAATCACTACATTGTACACCAGCAGGTAATACAATATTGGATGTCAATTATTCTTCAATTTAAAAAAATGGAGGGGAATAAAAGGATAGGTTTTCATGTGTGATCAAAATTAAGTTGTTATCAGTTTTTTTTTTTAAGATTTTATGTATTTGACAGAGAGAGAGACAACCAGAGAGGGAACACAAGCAAGGGGAGTGGGAGAGGGAGAAGCAGTCTTGCCCCAGAGCAGGGAACCCGATGTGGGGCTTGATCCCAGGACCCTGGGATCATATGATATGAGCCAAAGGCAGACGCTTAACGACTGAGCCACCCAGGCACCCTGAGTTGTTATCAGTTTAAAACAGACTCTTATGTCATTAAGAAGTTTTATGTAACCCTCATGGGGACCACAAAGCAAAAATCTACAGTAGTTACATGAATGAGAGAGAGAAAAGGATCAAAGCATACCACTGTGGGAAACCATCAGTTCACACAGGAAGACAGTAAAAGAGGAAGAAAGGAAAGGAACAAAGAATTGCAAAACAGACAAAACAACTAATAAGGGGCGACTGGATGGCTCAGTTGGTTAAGTGTCTGACTCTTGGTTTTGGCACAGGTCACGGTCTCACAGGTCCCGAGATGGAGCCCTGCAACAGGCTCCACGCTCAGCCAGGAGTCTGCCTGAGATGCTCTCTCTCTGCCCCTCCCCCAATTTGCACATATGCACACACGCCTGCTGTTTCTTTCTAAAATAAAATAACTTAAAAAAAAAACAATAAGATGGCATCAGTAAGTCTTGACTTACTCATAATTACTTCAAATGTAAGTAAGTTAAATTCTCTAATCAAAAGGCATTCAGTGGCTGAATGAATTTTTTTTTTAAGGTACAACTAGAGGAGCACCTGGAAGGCTTAGTCAGCTAAGTGTCTGACTTTAGCTCAAGTCATGATCCCAGGATCCTGAGATCGAGTCCCACCTCAGGCTCCTTGGTCAGCAGAGAGCCTGCTTCTCCACTCTGCCTGCCTCTCCCCCTGCTTGTGCTCTCTTGCTCTCTCGCTCTCTCTCTCTCTCTGATAAATAAAATCTTTTTTTAAGATTTTTTATTTATTTATTTGACAAAGAGAGAGAGATCAGGTTGGAACTCAGCACCACTGAGCCACCCAGGTGTCCTAAATAAATAAAATCTTAAAAAAGAAAGATCTCAAACAATCTACCTTTACACCTAAAGGAATTAGAAAAAGAACTAATGATATCTTTGATAAACTTGATATCAAAGTGAGCAGAAGGAAGGAAATAAAGATCAGAGCAGAAATAAATGAACTAGGAACCACAGGGAAAAAAATCCATGAAATTAAGAGCTGGACTTCTGAAACAATAAACAAAACTGGCACACCTTCAGCTTGAGCAGGTCTCCTGTGTTGAACTAGTCCACAGATCAGGTTGCAGCCGAGCCCAAACAATCAGGACGGTCCCGGGCGGCAGGCGTCTGTCTTTGTCAACACGCTGGGAGTGTTGCTCTCCTGCTTATCTTTCCTTATTGCCAGGTGGCCATCAACTGAGAAGCAGGATTGGAAGTGGGGTTCTCCATCCCAGGGTTCCATTACATAACCTGAAACAAGATGGAGGGTGTAAGGGGCTGTCACACTTCACTGCACCCCCTCTATCCCTAACAGCACACAAAGCGACTACTCCTGGATTTTTCCAACTTTTCTTTCCTCAAAGTCTCTCTCAACCCTATGGAACAAAAAGTTGCCACTGAATAGCATTCCAGCAGAGGGGCTGTTTTCTTTCCTACTCCCTCTCCCCCAGTATAAAGATAAAGATATATTTTAAACCTTAAGCTAGAGTAAATAAGAAAAAGAGAGAAAGACTCAAAATCAGAAATAAAAGAAACAAACCCTTAATATCATACTCAACGATGAAAACCTAAGAGCTTTTCTTCCGAGATCAGGAACGAGACAAGGATGCTCACTCTCGTCACTTTTATTCAACATGGTATTTAAAGTCCCAGCCACGGGGCGCCTGGGTGGCTCAGTGGGTTAAAGCCTCTGCCTTCGGCTCAGGTCATGATCTCAGGGTCCTGGGATCGAGCCCCGCGTTGAGCTCTCTGCTCGGCAGGGAGCCTGCTTCCCTCTCTCTCTGCCTGCCTCTCTGCCTGCTTGTGGTCTCTCTCTGTGTCAAATAAACAAAATTAAATTTAAAAAAAAGAAATCCATTTATAATTGTATCCAAAGGAATAAGATACTTAGGAATAAAATTGACCAAAGTAATGAAAGACCTGCACACTGAAAACTAAAAGAAATTGAAGAAAACACAAATAAACGGAAAGCTGCCCTGTGTTCACGGTTCAGAAGAATACCGTTAAAATGTCCATTCTACCCAATGCTGTCCACATACATTCAGTCCTGGGCTGGCGGCCACGGCATGGCCGTGGGGGCTGATGAGGCAACAGAGGTCACAGTGGAGGTCGGCTCAGCCTGGCCTTTTGGGGAGCAGCTGCCCCCCCAGAGCCAAGTCCCCCCTTGTGTTTTATTTTCAGGTGCCATGAGCTCCACGGCGTACCCAGGTGAACAACGGAATAGCCAAGTTAGCCAGAAAACAACCCCAAGTGACGTCCGTTAATTTGGAAGCTAAAGCTATTCCTGACATATCTAAAAAATATGGAATTAGTCCCCACCTTTCTGTTTTTCAAGAATTCTCAGAAAATTGACCAATTCGATGATGCACATCCCCCAGAGTTGGCCAAAAAAGTTCAGGGATGTGAATCTAGGAGGTTTCCCTTTTTTTTTTCCCTAATTTTTTAAAAAGATTGTATTTATTTGACAGAGACAGAGAGAGAGAGCAACCAAGCAGGGGAGCAGGAGGCAGAGGGAGAGGCAGACTCCCTGCCGAGCAGGGAGCCTAATGTGGGGCTCAACCTCAGGACCCAGAGATCATGACCAGAGCTAAAGGCAGACACATAACTGACATCCAGGCCCCCCCACATGGTTCCTTTCCACCCAGTGGTAATGAGCTTCCTATGGACCTCAACCTGTGCCTGAAGAAATTCACCCCTGCTGCCGCTCACATGTTGTTTACGAAAGGAACTCTTCAGGATCCTTGCTCTGGTTTCAGCAAGCAGATGGGAGAAATTCTTAACAAGCGTAATTTTTGGTTTAGCAGTTTTGATATCGTCTCAGATGAAGAAGTTCATCGGGGCCTCAAAACTTACTCCAATTGGCACACCTGCCCCCACCTCTGTTTCTGAAAAGCTCATAGGAGGACTTGATTGAATTAAGGAGCTAGAAACATCTGGAGAGCGAGATACAATTTGCCCCCAAGCCCCCAAATTAGAGGAAAGGCTCAAAGTACTTACAGCTTTTCTTAAAAAAAAAAAAAGATTTTATTTATTTATTTGACAGAGAGAGACACAGCAAGAGAGGGAACAGAGCAGAGGGAGTGGGAGAGGGAGAAGCAGGATCCCTGCGGAGCAGGGAGCCCGATGTGGGGCTCCATCTCAGGACCCCAGGATCATGACCCGAGCTGAAGGCAGATGCTTAATGACTGAACAACCCAGGTGCCCTCAAATACAGCTTCTGTATGAAAAGCACCAGGAAACAAAATGTGGGTGCCGTTTACAAATTCTGGAAATACTAAATAGTATGGGTGTCCGATATGAGGTATTTGGTATATTGGAGGATGAAGAATTTCGACAATTCAAAGCTCGCTCAAATTGGCCAACAGACCCTCAGCTGTGGAAGAGAAGCTTGTCAAATAGTTAAAAAAAAAAAAACTGAAAGAAGATGGTGCATTGCTGCCTATACTGAAAGGAGAAAATTAATGAATGTTAAACTTGGCCTGCAACCATTGCAAAAAATATTTAATTACGGTGGAACCATTAGTGACTTGGTCTTCAGAAACGGACTACCAGTAGAAAAATGCTTCTCACCGTTACACTTAGTGTAGTTCCAAAAGCTGCACTAAATAAATGTAGGTTACTTTTTTCACCAAAACCAGACTGCAATAAACATCTTCAAGTTTAATGTAATTAATAAGTAATTAAATAGGATTTAATTACTTATTAATTTAAAAAATTCCAAAGGTTTGTTTCACCAAAATAGAGAAACCAATCCTAAAATTCATACAAAAGCACAAGGGACCTGAGCAGCCAAAGCAATCTTGAGAAAGAAGAAAGTTGGAGGTATCACACGGCCTGGTTGATTTCAAACTATACTACAAAGCTGTGGTGATCAAAACAGTATGGCGCTGGCGTGGACGCAGACATATAAATCAGTGGGACAGGACCGAAGGCCGAGAAATAAACCCATACACATTCGGTCAACGAACACTTGACAAAGGAGCTGTGAACACTCAATGGGGAAAAGACAGTCTCCTCCATAAATAGTCTTGGGAAAACTGGGTATTTACGGGCAAAAGAATGAAACTGGGTGCCTATCTTATGCCACTCACAAAAATTAACTCAAAATGGATTAAAGACTTAAATGTAAGACCTGAGGGCATAAAACTTCTAGAAGAAAACACAGATGTTACAGAATACTCGATGCGCAATGCAGGAGAGAGAAAAAAGAAAAAAAGAAAAAGAAAAATGCTGTAGTCCCGAATTTGAGTTGAAGTATCCGTATAGGACGCCTGGGTGGCTCAGTCGGTTAAGTGTCTGCTTTCGGCTCAGGTTGTGATCCCCGCAGCGTTCTGGGATGGAGCCCCACGTGCCCCCTCTGCCTGCCACTCCCCTTGCTTGTGCTCTCTCTCTTGCTCTCTCTCTGACAAATAAATAAAATATTTAATTAAAAAAGGAAGTATCAGTATAAACTCATGATGTATTTTATCCTTAAAAATTTGTGACATATGGGGCGCCTGGGTGGCTCAGTGGGTTAAGACTATTTATGGAGGAGACTGTCTTTTCCCCATTGAGTGTTCACAGCTCCTTTGTCAACTCCACTCGGGGGGAGCCTGCTTCCTTCTCTCTCTCTGCCTGCGTCTCTGCTTACTCGTGATCTCTCTCTCTGTCAAATAAATAAATTAATTTAAAAAAATAGATAAACCAAGATAAGAGTTATAATAATGCACATGGATATGCTCTCTACAGAAGCTATCAACTAGAAACGACCCAAATAGCCACCAACGGTATGATGCGTGGTGTCCATCAGTGGAAGATTATCCAGCAATCCACATGAATGACTCCAGCCACACACAAACACATGAATGAATCTTTAAAATGTAAGACTGGGATGGGACGCCTGGGTGGCTCAGTTGGTTGGACAACTGCCTTTGGCTCAGGTCATGATTCCGGAGACCCGGGATCGAGTCCCGCATCAGGCTCCCAGCTCCACGGGGAGTCTGCTTCTCCCTCTGACCTTCTCCTCGCTCATGCTCTCTCACTGCCTCTCTCTCAAATAAATAAATAAAATCTTTAAAAAAAAATAAGTTAAAAAAAAAATGTAAGACTGGGGGCGCCTGGGTGAGTCAGTGGGTTAAAGCCTCTGCCTTCAGCTCAGGTTATGATCCCAGGGTCCTAGGATCAAGCCCCGCATCGGGCTCTCTGCTCAGCAGGGAGCCTGCCTCCCCCCCTCTCTCTCTGCCTGCCTTTCTGCCTACTTGTGATCTCTGTCAAATAAATAAAATCTTAAAAAAATAAAATAAAATGTAAGACTGAGCAGAAGTAAGCACAGAAGAGAGCACACAGGCTGATTGGATTAATATACGACCGTCCCAAAGCATTCAATGCCAGACAATAATTTAAGGACACCTGGTGGCAAAACGATAGGGAAAAGTACAGGGGTAAGGAACACATGAGTCAGATGTGTGGCTATACCTGAGAGCATTACAGGGGGATGTCCGGAGCGGGGCACAGGGTACAGGCGGGAGTCAAACTATTCTATTTCTCAAGTTATGAGGTACTTCCACGGGCATGTTCTTTTCTTTAAATTGTACATATATGTTCTCTAGCCTCAGTGTACATGATCTATTTCTCAATATGAAAGGGAAAAAGATACGGAAAACCATGACTCCAAGTTAAACCTTGAGAGCAGCACAGAATGAGGGAGACTGGCAAACATGCTCGAACAAGGGGGATCTCGAACATGCTTAGGGGCCCTTCTCTCGGTGGCAGTGGCCAGGAGACATGGACTAGTGCAGACCAGTGAGTTTCTGTTTGAGAAGGAGAGAACGTGAGACCACATTTGCTCTTGATGAAGACCTAGGGAAGGATCTTGCCCCAGCCCTGAGCAGGATGGAGAAGGGAGATGACCAGGACCAGACAAAGGGGGCTCAGTGCGGCCCCGAGGGCTGGGAGGAGCCCCTGCAGCGCAAAAGGAAGGGTAGAGATGCAGATTGGAGAACCAGGAGGACTTGCATGGAGGGCTGCTCTGAGGGCCCTGGCCCTGGAGACGCACCTCCCACATGGACATGGTCCCGGCAGGTGAGGGGCAGAAGGTGTGCAGCTGGCTCGGTGGTCCCTGCCCAGGAGGGAGCTGACCTGAGTCAGGAGCTCTGCTGTGACCTCAGAGCCAGATGACTGTCTCCTGGAACAGCAAATCAGGAGCCTAGAGATCTTCGCACCGTCTCCAGGTCTCCGGAGGACCCCAGCAGGTCTCAAGGACACAAGGTGGGCCCACACGTGCAAAGTCACACCCAGCGTCACTGAAGGGACACGGACATTGTCCCACATAGGGACCCACGTCCAACCGCAGGCATGCCTTACCCTGCAGTTCGCTCAGCTAAGCGGGACCAGTAACTGGCCTTTTTCTCAGGCTGTTGGCGCCTTCCCTACGTGTCATGGTGGCTGGGGATGATGACTCTTCGAGACACACCATCCTGGCGAGGACCAATAGATGACTCATCTCCTTAGTGAGCCCCTTCCTCAGGGGTCTCTTCTGGTTCCCCCCCGGAGCTGGCAGCTCCCAGGTAGTGGTGATGCGATCCATTCCCGGGGCTGGCGGCACACGGACTCCCAAAGTTGGCTTGAGCGGTGCTGTGGGGGTCTCCAGCCTCTGTATCCTTTAGGACGTGGAGCCACCACCCTGGTCCAGTCCGCCCCGGGGGGAACCCCAGCCTCTAGGACTGCTGCCGCCCCGTCTTCAGCTACTGCCCCAATCCACCGGACAGCGCTCACTTACTCTTCCTGAGCACTTATTATGCCCCTATTAGTGTGCTCAGCGCTTTATGTGTACTGACCCATTCACCAGTATCTCGGGAGTCAGATGCCGGACACGGGGCTGAACCCAGCTGTGGTAACCGCAGTCTCAGACCCTGTCGCTTTGGAGAATGAGGTCTGGGGGTAAGATGACCTGGGAATGCCCTTGGTGGGGGGAGGTGGGTACAGGCTTTTACAGACATGGGCAGGGAGCTTCAGACAAGCCTCCACATACTTCAAGAACTCTCCCTGCCCGGAGCCTCCTTCACCTGCCGCACCTCTTCCCAACATCCCAACACGCCTGCCAGGGCTGGCTACTTTGGATGCTTCCCCTTGCTTCCCTCCCTCCCATTTGGCTCAATGGGCTCTGACCTACTTGTGCCCCATGGCTGCCCGGCAACAGCTTTATTCAGGTCACGGTGATCTCCATCTTTCCAAGGCCCCTGCTGCAGACCCTGCCCTCCCTGCAAGGCGTCTGCAGGGCCACCTTAATCCACCCTCCCTATCCCGACAGCCCCCCTCACTAGCCACTGCTGCGCCATCCCCCTCGCCAAGGGTCAGATGTGGGGCCCTTCCCTTTTCTGTCTCACTGTCCCTCCCCGGGATCTCAGTCGTGATTTCAAACCCCTCTCCATCACCAGCCCTGACTGCCTCCCCAAGCTCCAGACTTAGATATCCAACCGCCTGCTCCACGCGACAGACAGAGTGGGGTCTGTCCTTTGCCTCCATATGGCAAAGCAGAATTTCCCATTTACACTCCCACAAGGAACGTGTTCTACCACATCTGCCCTTCCAGGGAAGGGGTACCGCCCCAGGTGTTCAGTCCAAAACCCAGTGAGTCATTCTTTCTTTCCCCATTCAGACTAAATATGACAGTCTTTAAATAAGTTTTTGTTGTTTTGTTTTTGTTTTTTTAGATTTTATTTATTTATTTGACACAGAGAGAGAGAGATCACAAGCAGGCAGAGTCTTAACCCTTAACCCAGGCGCCCCTGTTGTTTTGTTTTTTAAAGAAGACAGAGGGGCGTCTGGCTGGCTCAGGCAGAAGAGCATGCCGCTCTTGATCTCTCAGGGTCATGAGTTTGAGCCCCACATTGCGTGTAGAGATTACTTAAAAATACAGTCTTTAGGGCACCTGGGTGGCTCAGAGGGTTAAAGCCTCTGCCTTCAGCTCAGGTCATGATCTCAGGGTCCTGGGATCGAGCCCCCCATCGGGCTCTCTGCTCCGCTCTCCTCTTCTCCCTCTCCCTCTGCCTGCCACTCTGCCTACTTGCTATCTCTCTGTCAAATTAAAAAAAAAAAAAAAAAAAAAACTTTAAAAAATACAATCTTTAAAAGTAAATAAATAAGAAAGAAGAGAGAGAAGGAAGAAGGGGACAGGGAGGAAGGGAGGAAAGGGGGGGCCAACTCACAGCTAAATGCAACCTTTCCCCCCTGACCCCAGCCTCAAGACCCCGTCACCCCACCCCGGGCTCCCCCAGGACCCCAGGACCCCTCACTCACACAAGTGGCTCCTGACCCCCATACACGACAGGGTGGACCCCCCATGCTCCCAGTCCACGTGGTACTGGCCTGGTCAGTCTATGTCCTCCCAGACATAGCCTTCTCGGCTAGCGGGCCTCCCTCCACTCCCCACAAGGTCTTTCCCCCACATCGGAGAAAGACCCCCTCCCCAGGGCCATGGTCCACCACCGGCGTGGTGGGGGTGGCAGGAGAAAGACCCCCTCTGGCGACACGGACAGCAGCTTGGGGCTGAAACCTACCCCAGGCCGAGGGCCCAGCGGAAGAGGCCAGCCAATCCTCCCAGCGCTGCTGGCCCCGGGGGGGAAGAGGTTGTTTCCCAGACAATCTTGGATTGAAGGAGGCTGAGTAAACCCTGCGCCTGGGGAAAAGCCCCTCCTGGACTCCAGCCCCAGCCTGAGGGTCCACAAGTCTGAGTGAGGATGGGCCCAGGTGGCCTGGGCGCTGTCCCAGACAAGTGAGCCAGCTGCGTCACACTGGTGCCTGGGCCAGATACGCGGCTGGTAGGTTGGGGCCCATAAGACAGTCATGCACCCTGCGGGCCGGGGAGGTGTGTGTGGCGTGCGGGTGTGGAGAGGATGTGCCTGGGCATGGGACAGCAGGAGTGACAGGCGAGCGAGCGTGGGGCAGGCACGCCCGCAGTGCTGCTGGCCGCTTCCCCACCAAGTCCAGATGTTTCAGGACCACAGTCCTTCCAGCCCAAAGGGGTCCGGGGGACCCATGTCCTCTGCAGGACAGGAAAAGGCCAACTGTGACGCCCCCCCACCCCCACCCCCAGGCTCCAGGAGGGTAGCCCAGCAGTGTGCTCAGGGCCAGAGAAAAAAGATGGACAGGGAAAAGGCACCTGCCCCTCCAGCTGCGTCCCTCTCAGGTTCTCCAAGTTCCCTGGGACCCCACACCCTTCCTGGGCTCTGTCTCCAGAAACCAGGCACCTGGTCAGTACCCATTGCCTCAGGATGGTCCTGCGACCCCAGGAGACACCGTCACACACAATCCCTCCCCAGATGGTTCTGGAGGAGCCCCCCACCTCCACCCAGGCCCCATCGGCCCCTCCTTTCTCTGAGCCCCCCACCTCGGCCCAAGCATGCACTGGGTCTCCCAGCCAGGGACCCCCCCCACACCCACTCAGGGTGCACAGAGCCCTAACACCCACACACCATGCAGGGTGACGTCCTCCAGGGCAGCCCTGGGTGAAAGGTCACTAGCAAACCCCCAGACCTGCCCTCAGATCCCAACCCACGGCCCTGCTGGAGCTCCTGCAGGCCGAGCCTCCTCCTACCCCCACAGCTACCGCAGGCCTCTCCTCTCCTGGGGAGCATCTGCTAACTAGAGGGGACATGGGGGTTGGTGTGGGAGAAGCTGGTGGTAAGCAGAGCCCCACACATCTCGGCTTCTCCCCGTTAGCGCCACAGACTGGCCCACGGACCCCACACCATTGCTTGGCCCACGTTGCTCTCCAGAATTCTTCTTCTGTGGGATTCCATGCCCTGCCCCTCCCAGGTCCCGTGAACACTCCCCCAGCTGCCCACCCCATCTAGCCCCTCCAGAGCAAGACCACAGAAGGCACTCAAGTTCATCTGCAGCTCAGCCCACTCTCATCTTTGTTTCCTGGCCGGAGAGCAGCAGGAAGCACTGCCCAGGAGAGCTCAGCACCATCCCCTGCTACCCTAGACTGGGAAGGCACCCCTAGCCCACAACCCACTCCCAGAGCCCTCCAAGACCCCACCATCCCAGACACACACACCCCAGAGCCTATGGCCAAATACAGGATTTAGTGTTAGGCCTTTTCTGTTTGTGAGCTGGGCCTCCGCTAGCTCTCTGAAGCTGAGAACCCATGAAATCACTTGGCTCTGGGGGCACCCCACTTTGTAGGAAGGGTGGGGAAAGGACACCAGGTTCTGTTGTCCTTAATTGAATCTCCTTCCCTTTCTTTCTCTGCCTCTTGCTCATTGTCTCTCAATATCCTTCTCAATCTCTCCCTACCATTCTCTCACTCTGTCATACAATGTCTCTCTCTCTCACCATCTGTCCTGATCAGTCTCTCAGGCTCTCTCTCAAATGTGCACTCGCTCACGTCTTTCTCAGTATCTCAAGGACTCTCTCTCTCTCACACACACACATACATTCACGCACACAGAGCAGGGGACCCAGCACTGAAAGGTGTGCTCTAGGCATGAGGACTGAACCGGGGCCCCAGCACAAAGGCACACGTGGGAGTGTACCCCTGGGACACCCCTGCACACACCTGATATGCAGCGTGTACAGCATCAGTGCGAACCCCTACTCTTAGGTCTTTACATCCCACCTGTGGCTCCTCCACTGGGCAACTAAGGCTGCCCTTGGCCTTGCAAACCAATGGGTAGTGGGGTCCCGAGTTGAGACCCTAAAGGCCAGAGCATCATGGAGACAAGAGTGAATGGCCAGACAGATCCCGGCCTGGAGAACTCATTGTCTAGTGAGGAGACAGACATCAACATGACACACAAAGTACATCGGTGGCCAAAGGCACAGCTGGTGCCACCAGGTGCCAACATCCGGGAAGACATCCTAAGGTCAGGTGGGCCTGGCACCCAGGGCTGGATGGTCATGGGCCCATCTGCCTAGGTCACAGTCTGGCTCTCATACTGCTCCCTCAGGTCCACATAACTCCTGAAAACAGACTGGAAGATGCTGCTTTTGGAAAACAAGCTTGGAGAGCAGGGACCCCAAATTCTGGGTTTTCAGTGACGTGTAATGCCTGAAAGCCTGGTTTATTCCTGTGGCTCAGAGCTGAAGGAGTTAACCAGGAAGGAAAGTGTTGAGCAGAGAGTGGATCCAAGTAGAGGGAACAGCCTGTGCAAAGGCTCTGTGGTAAGGGACAGTGGCGGTCACAAGTCCTGACTGAGGCAAAACAGAGCCCTGGAGCCCAGAGAAAAAGAGCCAAGTATGGCCAGAGATGAGGCCACTGCCCCCTAGGGTCACGCATTCCCTTGCTCCTGACTTGCCACAAAGCACACCCCATGAACTCAGAGTGGGGCTCCACACTGTAATGACTCAGGCCGGCTGGATAAGGGACTCATGCTACCCAGGCTGCAGCAGGTGTGCGAAACAATGGCCACCTCCACAGCACACACGAAGGAAGAGAATCGAGCAGGGCTGAGTTTGCAGCAAGGAGAAACCAAAGGCAAAGCAGCTCTGACATCAGAAGCAAAAAAGAGGGCAACCAGAAGAAAGCTTTGCAGTAACTGGGCTAGAAAGCAAGAGTCCAGCTCAAGAGTCAGAGAAAGCTAGAAACAGCCTCCCGTTCCTGAAATGTACTCTCTCTTGCCCCATTGAGATCACCGCCTCCGAGAAGGCACCCCATCTTGTCGAAGTCCCTTCTCAGAAAACACCCACTTCCCCCATCCCGGGACAACCTCTGCGTTGAAATAAATACTTGGTTAATGCCAAACTACCCGCGTATTTGCCGCCTTCGCCCACCAGGGGGCCCCCCAGCTCCAGGCCTCAGCCCAGCGGGCCCCCAGGGGCCGCTGCTTCCTCTCCAAAGAATCCCAAAAGGCAATCAGAAGCAAAGGCAACGTTCTGATTCCTACAGCCTTGCTTCCAGGGCTGTGACCCTACAAGCAAAGAGACCATATATAATAGAAGAGGCCAAGAGCAGTAGCCAGGAGCAGGTCGTTCCGGGTCTCACCCGAATCTCACTGGCATTTCAGGCACAAATGAACTGAAGTCAAAATATCCCACTGAAGGTTTATCATGACTAGGGGTCTCTTGCCGCAGGGACCACCCACGGGTGCAAATCCAACATAAGTCGCCGCTGATAGGTCCCAGCTTCCCAGTGCTGATGTGTCTTTCAGAGAAAGAAAAATCAATCTGCATTTTCCCAAACCACATTTCATTAGGTCACTGCTCTTCAGACACGTACACAGAAAAAAACCCACATTATTCCGAATTCTGAAAAGCAAAAAATTTTTGAGATTTTAGAGGGATTTATACAAAAATAGTTAAAATACGACGTTTTTACTGCCTGAAAACTAGCTGTATGATCTCCAAATAAGACACTTGTGCGTTTCTTGTCATTTTTCTAAGAAATAACAACCGTGGGCCAAGTTTTTAGAAGAAAACTATATTCTCTTAAAGAAAATGAAAACATTCTCAGAGGAAAAACTTAATTTAAGTCAAATCATACGCTTTTGTCGTGGAGCCTGATACGCAGCGCTTTCCTGCAACAGGTGTTCGCGCCTGCCACGCGGGCAGGGCGCCCCCTCGTGGTCTCTCTTGACCCAGAGCCCGGCGGCTGGAATTTGCGTGAGAAGGTTCTTTTCCCAAGGCTGAAGGAGGGCGAGCGGAGGGGGCCGGAGGGAGGGGCGGTCCCCAAGCCTGGAGCCAGGGATGCGGAGACCCCGGCGGGATGGTGGCTGAAATCACCCATCAGAATCCTGGTGACCAAATCCCACTGTGGCCAAAGGCAGGGCTCCTTTACAGCCCCCACTCCCCAAAGATGTCATTGTTCACCCCCTCCTGTGACCCCACCCGCAGAGGACACCCTTCCCACCCACCAAAGGCTCTTACGAGACACGCAAACACGCGTGCCCCCCGCCAAAGCCCGCCTGCCAGCTCACCCCTGCCCCCCAGGGGCTGTCTGAGACGGGGGACCCCTTCTGAACCGGGAAACTGGGAGGGGCGGTCCTGCGCCCCGCGCCCCTGCAATTGGTCTGGGAGCCTGCCCGAGGCCGCGGGGCTCAGGGGTCTGGGAACCGAAGGCTGGCGTGGGGTGGGGGCAGGCGGGGGCCGGGCGGGGCAGGAAGAAAGGAAGCGGCCAGAGGCACAGACGGTGAATAAATAGAAGCAGCTCCGCCGTGGGGCCGGCCCCTCGACGGCAGCTGGGGGGGGCTCGTGGATGGGGGGGCGGAGCTCCGACACTGACCTGGTCACCCATCCCGCCCGGGCGTGCGCTCTCACACACGCACGCACACGCACGCACGCGCGGCCCCCGCGGGGCTCCCCCACCCCCTCAGAGCTCCGTGACGTGCACCGCAGGTGAGGGAAGGGGGCCGGGCCGGAGGCGCCGCAGGTGGCAGCGGCGGCACAGCAGGTGGCCCTCCAGGGGGTAGCAGCGGCGTCCATCCTCCCCGCTCAGCTGCAGCCCGCAGTCCTAGGGAAGAACACAGCCCCGACCCTGGAGTAAGCAAAGGGGGCACGGGAGGGCACAGGAGGGTAACGGGGCGGGGCGGATCTCTGGGGCCCCGTGCGACTTCCGAAGGACTTAGGCTTTGACTGGGTCGGGGGATCTGGACCCCAGTGTCGACCCCTCTGGAATCTGCTGGAATCCGCGGGAGGGCTGGGCCGTCCACGGGGGTATCAGCCCAGAAATGTGATGATGGCTTTTAACAACCAACCGATTGGGGCGCTGGGGTGGTTCCGTGGGTTGAGCCTCTGACTCTTGATTTTTCACTGAGGTCATGATCTCAGGGTGGTGAGATCGAGCCCGACATCTGCTTGTCCCTCTCCCTCTGCTCCCCAACCCCCTGCTCACTCTCTCTCTAAAATAAATAAAATCTTAAAAACAACAAACAATCGGTTATGTCTCCCAGGCAGTGCAGATAACTGGAAAAGAGAAGGGGACCCAGAGCTGAGCCGCAGAAGCTCCCACACCAAGTGGAAAGAGGAGGAAGACTCAAACCAGAGGGATTTGAGGGGAAAATAAAAGGAAAGCCAAAAATAGATGGTCCCAAGGGCACAGTGAGGAGAGTCACGGAGGGAGGGTCGGCATGCAGAAAGCCACTGAGAGGCCAGGACAACGACAACGGAGAAGTGTCTTGGATCCCACCACATAGGGGTCATTGGTGACTGGGGGGAGGGGAGGGGCATCAGGTATCTGACCGCAGCACCCTAAGAGATGGAGGAGAGACATCCGGAGAGATCCAGTATACAAGGGGTTGTGCCTTCTGTCCCATGCCTTACCATTTGATCTCTACAGTATACTTTATAGGCGAACGGCCTCTGTTTAACAAGTTATGAGATTCTTACTGGACCTCCATAAATTTAGGCTGGCAGGAAGCGGAAAGGGTAGCGTGGGGAGTGTGCTGTCAGGACTGGGGCAGGGCCGACTGCCCACCTTCTTCCTTCCTCTGCCCCCCAGCCCAAGGAGATCCCTTCCATCACACTCTCGTCACATCCAGGGCTAACCTGCTTTGACACTTATTCTCCAAAGGCCCTGAGACCAACACCTGTTGTCCTGCTCCACACAAGTCACATCCCAGGAATCGCCCTGTCCTGCCATCAGGCCCTGCTGCTAACCACCATATGCCAGAGAGGGGCCAGTAGCCCCGAGGCTCTGGCTGCGTATCACCTGCCACTCGCCTTGTTCGTTGGCTCTCAGCATCGACCCTCCTTGTGCTTAGTGGTCCCTCTGGCAGACCAGAACCCCTGGTACTGTCAGGGAGGACACCGAGGCCCTCCTGTAGGCCATGCCTGCTCCTGCTCCTCCCTCCCTGGTCCCCCAGCAGGATTCTAGTTCCCGCTGGGCCACCCGCCCCAACCAAGGCCACCTGGGTCCAAGCAGACCCTTGACAGCTACTGAAGATTTCTCACAGACACACCCTCCTGCTTTGCACTGGGGCCCTAAACCCAACATGCTTTTCTCCTACTTCTGTTCACTCATTCTCAGCCTCTCTATATGGCTGCTTTGCCTCCATGCACCCCCTAAATGTTGGTGTTCCTTAGGCTATCCTGAACCCCCAACTCCTGTCTCCACGGCTCTCCCTAGCAAACTTCGTTCACTCCCCTGGCTTCAGCTTCAAGTTCATGATGGGACTCAGGCGTCCAGCCATGACAGTAACAAGGACTGACTCTCCCATCCTATATTTAACAATGAAAAACCAGGTCAAAGATAAGGAACACTGATTGTCAGACCTAGGATGACAGACAAGGGAGGTCAGTGATTTCTGAAAGAAGGCAGATTCATGAGGTGAACCCTACAACTGCCCCAAGTTACTACCTGAAGAAACTGTCCATGCTGCCCAAAGAGGGCCCACTGGTCTCTTTGCCCTGGGAATCTGGGGATGCCAAGGCAATGAGAAACCAAAGGGCAGAGTATCAGAGAGGAGAGAGAGCAATGTGTGCCCATGACTCCCAAATTCCTGCACCTGCAGCCAGATCTTTGAGCTCCAGCACATCTAGCTGCCCCAGAGGACATCTCCACTCAGGTGTCCCCAATGTACTAAGAGAGCAACTCTCCCTTCCACCTCCCACCCTTGGTCTCCCCTGGGGTCCTAATGGACACCTCTTATCCCCTAGACTGGCATGTCCAGTCATGGCCCAAGTCCAGCCCCTTCTAAAGCCTGACCATCACACAACTCAGTGCTCTACCCTGAACCCAGGACCACAGCCTTGACACCACCAGCCTCCATCCTCCCCACAGAACCCCAGCCCCACGCCCTCTTCCTCTATTCATTCTCTGCCTGGCATAGAGAACCCTTTTCAAAGTGCTCATGCCACTGTGTCATCCTTCTCGAGCATTCTCCACCTCGGGATAAGTCCACACGCCTCAGCTGGCATAGCCCTGTGTCCCCCACTCCTGCCAACTTCTCGTGACTCAAAGCAACAGTCACCTTCACCCGTAAGCACGTTCCACTTCCACTGCCTGGAAGCCTCGCGGCCTCCTTGGATAACTTATTCATTCTGCAAACCTTAGCTCGGGCCTCACTTTCTCCCGAATGCCTTCCCTGATTCTCCAAGGCCTCCTACGCCCTCCAACAAGTCACCCCGATGGCAATACTGACCCTATCCGGATACTGCCCGAGCCCTCACCGCCGCCCTAAGAGTGGAGACACCTGATTTTTACTCTCTTCACACCACCAGCATCCCCCACAATGCAAATCCCCCGTACTGTAAATACGTGACTGGATGGGAAACAGGGGCTGAGAACATATTGGGGAGAAGGGAGAGGGCTCTCTGGGGAGGGCAGGGCGAAGGGGGCGGAACCATAGAGGAGGAGCCCAGCCCACAGAACCCGAGAGAAAAGGAGCTCCAGGTGGGGGGGGCCGCCCCAGCCACCAGCATTCCCAGGGCTGGGGGGGGGTTGGGGGGGCTGTGCTCACCTCACAGTGGTAACACTCCACGTGGTAGTCTCTGTCCATGGACACCACCCGGATGGTGGTCTCACAGCCCTGGAGGATGAGACAGGGTTTGCATTCGATCAGTGCCCCAGGGTTTGAGAGGCACACGCCTACACAACGTGGGCCAGCCCAGCAGACGTGTGTTGGCGCTCACGTGAGCCCTGACTGCTGTTTCCGTGGGCAGGACAGAGGCAACGGGGACACACGTCCAGACATCCTGGTGCAGCTGTGCCCATAGCACGCACACGTGTCCACGAGGGCGGTCATGGGGCCAGTCCCAGGGGCATCAGGGTGCACACACGCGTCCTTTTCTTTGCAGTTGGGGAGGACTGTGGCCCAGCCTACTGCTTCCGGCACAATGGCCTGGGGCAGAACCAGCAGGCGTGGCTCCCACGAGGCCAAGAGAGCACTGCCCCACCCTGGGCTGCATCTTTCTCTCGCCTGCTCTGCCCGCCACCTCGGCCTACACAGCTAACAGACGCCGGGAGCCAGCCTTCCATCACAGGCCATGGAGCCCAGGGCCACCATTCCTCTCTGACTCGTGTAGGGGTGCCTGGGCACTTGTGGGCACAGCTCAACCCTCGGCCCTGAGGGATGTGTGGCAGGGGCATCTGCTCATCCCTCCCAAGATCAGGGGTCAACCCCAGCGGAACTAGGCCGAGGCCGGGCTGGGCCAGGCACCTGGTCATCCCCCAGTGAGTGGCTCCTACCTGTGCAGGAAGGATAGGACGGGCACAGGAGGCACATTTTGGCGCAAAAACCCTGGAGGGATAAAGGAAACCAGAAGGGACCAGCTGAGTGGCCAAAGGCCAAGGGCACCGAGGCAGACCCACCCACAGCATCAGGACCCCTTTCCTTGTGTGGACACACTGGGCTGGGCGCAGCCTCTTCGGTGCCTTCTTGGCCTTTTATCTGGCTCCCCAATTCACGTCTGCCCCATCACTTCCTCCAGGTTGGCTTCAGGTTCTCCCTACCCTCTCCTTCATGCTCTCAGAGAGTTCCCTGTCCCCTTATGTCCAGGTTTGGGCCTCCCCTCGCTAGGACCCCTGTGAAGCCTGGCTCCACACTGAGTCCCAGGGATCTGCACAGGGCACCCACCCAGTGCAAGGCAGTAGCACAGGACCAGAGCTCAGAGGGCCAGGCCTGGAGCCCCAGCAGGGGACAACAGATTGGCTGCTCATGTGGATACCTGACAGGCAGGGAAAGGACAGCCGCAGAGACTCCAAGCCCCCACCCCAGGCAGAAGAGGACTTGCCTGCCCTTGGGAGTGGAGGGACAGATGTGGGCCGGGCAACCAAGGAGTCCCACCCCCACTAGGAGGAGAGGGAACATGCAGCCAAAGGCAGGGAGGGGAAAGAGACAGGGAAAGAGAGGGCCGGATCATCCCAGAGAGGGCTCCAGGCAGAGATCCAAGCCTTGTCCCAGCCACTGTGTACACAAGGGGAAGCTGGAAGTGGCAAGGCCAAGAATGGAGGGCATATGGACAGGCCAGTTGGAAAACTGCTTCTGGGGGTGGCAGGAGACACAGCAGGAGTCCCACCTGCCCCCCCAGCGCTGGCTACTCACGTGTGATAGTCCCTGACACAGTAGATGTTGTTCTCCACGTCCACGGTGAAGGGCACCCCATCCAGGCACTCATTGCACACTGAGCACCGGAAACAGCCTGGGTGGTAGGACTTCCCGAGGGCCTGCAGGATCTGGGGGTGGGAGGCACTGAAGGGTCAGTGCAGACGGAAGGCTCAGCACAGCCCCCGGAAGAGGCTCCGGCTCTGAGCCCTTGGCAGGTCTGCAACGGGGCATGGATGGGTCCTACGACCACCCATGGCAGAGGGGCTCCAGGAGGCTGGGGGAGGTTCTCACCATCTCCATGATGAGGTGTCCACACACGCTACACTTGTCAGCTGTCTGCTGGAACCCGGAGTACTGAGAGGGCACAAAGGATCCAGAATGTCCCGCGACAAAGGGGCCCTCGCTGCCCAGCTGGCACCTGCCTCCTGGCCCCAGGTCTCCACATGGAGCAGGAGGGTCACCTCCCCTGCTCTCACCCACGGTGGCTGGGACCCAGCTCTGACTCACCAGGAAGTCCTCCTGGCAGTAGACTTTCTCACCCACGTTGTAGAACGCCTTCCCCCGAAGTCGTCTGCCTGCAAGGACAAGGATCGAGAAGGGGGTCCCTGGGCCGCTGGAACCCGCGGAGGGAGCCCCTGCTTCCATTTCTCAGGACTCTTCTCCGACCGATGAGAAGCAGATTACGGGAAAATTTTAACATTGCCTTTTAATATTAGGTTACTACTGTGCTAATAATAAATATTTTTTTAAAAAATTAAACATAACACGTTGACAAGATTATTATAAGAGGGTGTCTGGGCAAATATATGAAGGGAGTGTTTTTCAAATGTAAACTGTTCTGGTTAATTTTTAAAAATACATTTGTTGGGACGCCTGGGTGGCTCAGTTGGTTAAGCCGCTGCCTTCGGCTCAGGTCATGATCCCAGCGTCCTGGGATCGAGTCCCACATCGGGCTCCTTGCTCGGCAGGGAGCCTGCTTCTCCCTCTGCCTCCGCCTGCCACTCTGTCTGCCTGTGCTCGCTCGCTCTCTCTCACTCTCTCTGACAAATAAATAAATTTAAAAAAAAAAAAACATTTGTTTCCGGGATACCTGGGCAGTGCAGTTGTGGACTCCTGGGTTCGGCTCAGGTTGTAAGATCGAGCCCCGCGTCAGGCTCCATGTTCAGCAGAGTCTGCTTGAGAGTCTCTCTGCCCCTCCCCCCAGGTCTCTCTGTCTTTGTCTCTGTCTCTCTCTCCCTCTCTAAAATAAGTAAATAAATAAATGAATCTTGTAAAAATGTTAAAAAAAAAAAAAAAAGACTCTCAGTGGGACTGAGAGCAGATGTTCCAGAACGCACTGCCATCATCTGTGAACGTCAGGACAACTCTCACCAGGTAAGAAGGCCCTAGTGAAAGAGGTGTCCTTGTCAAAGCAGGGGCCCCAGCAGACCTGGCAACGCCATTAGAGGCATCCCATCAGAGTCGGGAGGAAGGCCACAGTGCCTGACCAGGAACGGGAGCGAGCCTCCTCCCCTGATAAAGGGCACCTGCGAGAAACCGTCAGCGGACACCAGACATCAAGGTTGAACATGACATGCTCTTCCTCTGGGGATTCAGCACTGGACTAGAGGCCCAAGCAGTGCAATAAGGCAAGGGAAAAAAAGGTTTTGAAAAATTAGGGGCGCCTGGGTGGCTCAGTGGGTTAAAGCCTCTGCCTTCGGCTCAGGTCATGATCTCAGGGTCCTGGGATCGAGCCCCGCATCAGGCTCTCTGCCCAGCAGGGAGCCTGCTTCCCCCTCTCTCTGCCTGCCTCTCTGCCTACTTGTGATCTCTGTCTGTCAAATAAACAAACAAACAAACAAATAATAAAATAAAAATAAAAATTTTAAAAATAAATTAGAAAGGAAAAAGTAAAACTATCTTTAATCAGGATATGATTATGTTATGTAGAAAATCGTAAGGAATCGACCCAAAAAAACCCTACTAGAGGACACCTGGGTGGCCCAGTTGGTTAAGTGTCTGTCTGCCTTCAGCTCAGGTCATGATCCTGGGATTCTGGAATCGAGTGCCCGCACTGGGCTCCTTGTTCAGCGTAGAGCCTGCTTCTTCCCCTGCTTGTGCTCGCTCTCCCTCTCTCTCTCTCTGACAAATTAAAACTTAAAAAACAAAAAACCCTACTAGAACAAATAAATGAGTTTATCAGGGTTCTAGGATAGGTGGTCAGAAGGTGAAAACCAACTATCTTTGTATATTTGGCTAACAAATGACTGGAAAATGAACTCACAATTTTTAAAACTGCATTCATAATAGCACCCCCCAAACCCTGAAAAATACTGAGGGGGTGCATTTAATAAAAGACGGCTGTGACCCTCACCGTGCCACACCAGACTTGGCTGAGAGAAATCTCGGAAGATCTCCGTAAAGAGCATGCTGTACCACTGCGGGAGGGCCGCTCCCCGCTGGGGCTCTCGCAGTTCTGCCCACCTTACAGGGGACCGGCAGCGTTCATTCTGAATTACCTCCCCGAGGACATTTGTGAAACACACTGCTTAGAAGCCAGATAGCTTCTTGCCCTCTGCAGTAGAAAGCAGGTGTGTCTCCTGTGCAGTGCAATACCCATAATGTGTTCCTCAGAAGCAAGGGTCTGAGAGCTTTGCTGAAAGCCCATTATAAAACATCGGGTTCCCTCAGTTCAGGGTTCCCTAGCCTTGACGTAGACCCACTCCCTGTGCAGCACCCACGTGGGCCCCTCTGCATCACCCCTGTGGGCCTCGAGGGCATATGCAGAAGATTCAAACGTGAAGCTCTTCCCGTCTGCGGGGCTGCGAGCCTCTGCCCCGGGAGGCTCTGTCTTCAGTCAGCATCAGCCCAACAGCGGCCGATGAACGTGTCAGCTTGCAAGTGGGGAGAAAAATCTCAGTCCCTGACCATCTTCATGGCTTCAGATGTTCTGCTATCATTCTCCTCCAACTGACCTCGACATGCGATGCCCCTTGATCAAGATCCCAGCACTGTTACTTGTTTTGTGGAAACGGACATGCCGATTCTATTCCGTGTGTTTTTCTTCTTTCAAACCCTTGTGCTGAGGGCTGACTTCCAATTCTAAAATTTATATAAAGACACAAAGAACCTAGGATAATAGCCCAAAAATCGTTCAAATGATCAACAGGGCTGGAAGACTGACAACACCTATCTTAAGACTTCAAGTCATCAGGACAGCATGACACGGGGGTTAGGAAAGACCGAAAAATCAGCGAAACAGAACAGAATGCAAAAATAGTCCCATAAATATTTCAGAAAACACACACGTGGGAAAGCAAAGTCTTTTCAGCACATAGTGCTGTGACAACTGGAGGGAAAAAATGAAATATGGAACAAAAATGAAACTCAATTCCTAACCTCACACTATACACAAAAGTATAGTATGAGGGAGGCGCCTGGGTGGCTTAGGTAAGCGCCTGACTTCGGTTCAGGTCATGATCTTGGGTCTTTTTTTTTTTAATTAAAGATTTTATTTATTTATTTGACAGAGAAATCACAAGTAGGCAGAGAGGCAGGCAGAGAGAGGGAGGGAAGCAGGCTCCTCACCGAGCAGAGAGCCCGAATCGGGGCTCGATCCCAGGACCCTGAGGTCATGACCTGAGCCAAAGGCAATGGCTTAACCCACTGAGCCACCCAGGTGCCCCATGATCTTGGGATCTTGAGAACGAGCCCCACGTCAGGCTCCCTGCTCAGCGGAGTCTGCTTCTCCCTCTCCCTCTGCCACATCCTCCTCCCCAGCTCTCTCTAACACACGCTCTTGCTCTCAAATGAATAAATAAAATCTTAAAAAAAAAAAAAGTATAGGGGCGCCTGGGTGGTTCAGTCAGTTAAGCATCTGCCTTCAGCTCAGGTCATGATTCCAGGGTCCTGGGTTCGAGCCCCACATCAGGCTCCTTGCTCAGTGAGGAGCATGCTTCTTCCTCTGCCTGCCGCTCCCCTTATGTGTGCGCACAAATGAATAAATAAAATCTTTTTAAAATAAATAAATAAAAAAGAAGAAAATAGGGGCACGCCTGGGTGGCTCAGTCGGTTGTGTCCGAATCTTAATCTCAGCTCAGATCTTTCTTTCAGGGTCATGAGTTCAACCCCCACATTGGGCTCCATGTTGGGTCTGGAGCCTACTTTAAAAAAAAATACTGAGAAAATATTCACAAAACATACATCTGAAAAGAACTTGTACTCAGGATATACATATTCTTACAACTAAATAATAAAAGACAAAGTAACTTTCTTTTTTTTTTAAGATTTTACTTATTTATTTGACAGACGGAGATCACAAGTAGGCAGAGAGGCAGGCAGGGAGAGAGGAGGAAGCAGGCTCCCTGCTGAGCAGAGGGCTCGATCCCAGGACCCTGGGATTATGACCTGAGCCGAAGGCAGAGGCTTTAACCCACTGAGCCACCCAGGCACCCCAAGACTTAAAGTAACTTTCAATTCAAAAGCTGAGCCAAAGACCTGAACAGACTTCATAAAAGAAAATATAAATGGCCAAGAAGCAGACAAAGAGCTTCTCAACCTTATTAGTCATCAGGGAAACACAAATTAAAACCACAAGATATCACTTCACATCCATCAGAATGGCTAAAATTAAAAAGACAAAAATACCAATCGTTGGCAAACATGTAGAATAACCAAGTCTCTAGCATTTCTAGTGGGAGTATGAAAATGGCACAACCCCTCTGGAAAACGTTGGCAGTCTCTTATGAAGTTAAACATACACTTAGCCTCTGACCCAGAAATTCCACTCCTTGGAATTTACCCGAGAGAGAAATGAAAACATTTATCCACAAATGACCTGTACGGGAATGTTCACAGCACAATCTATCAGTGTGTGAATGTACCACAAGTTACACATACAAGAAAATCCTACTCAGCAGTAGAAAGGAGTAAGCTACTAATATGTGGGTTAGGGGTGCCTGGCTGGCGACTCTTGATCTTGGGGTTGTAAGTTTGAGCCCCACATTGGGTGTAGAGATTACTTAAAAATGAAATAAAATCTGGAGGGGCGCCTGGGTGGCTCTGCCTTCAGCTCAGATCCTGATTCCAGGGTCTTTCTCCCTCTCCCTCTGCCTGCTACTCCCCCTAATTGCGCTGTCTGTCCAATAAATAAAATCTTTAAAATAAACAAATAAATAAAATCTTTGAAAAATGACACGGGGGTAGGGGACGCCTGGGTGGCTCAATCGGTTAAGTGTCTGCCTTCAGCTCAGGTCATGAATCAGGTTCCTGGGATCGAGCCCCGCATAGGGCTCCCTGCTCAATGGAGAGCCTGCTTCTCCCTCTCCCTCTGCCTGCCACTCTGCCTACTTGTGCTCTATCTCTCTGTCAAATAAATAAAATCTTTAGAAAAAAAAGAAGACACAGGGATTTAAAAAAATAGTTAAATGTTCAGCAAAAAACAAACAAACAAACAAACAAACAAAAAAGCCAGCCATAAAATAGTATATAATATATGACTTCATTTATATGAAGTTCTAGAAGAGACAAAATTAATCCATGGTGGTAGAAATCGGAACACTGATCAGGCAGGTGTGATGGGAAACACCGGGCATCAGCTAAAAAAGGGCAAGATTAGAGTTTCCAGGGTGTTCAAATTTCTCTGTATCCTTGTTAGGGGTGTGAGATACATAAAAGTACACATGAATCCAAAGTCTTTGAACTACATACTTCAGATCTGTAAATGGAACCCAGTTACACACATACACAAAGATAAACCGGAAGCATCTTGTGCCAGAATAAAGAAGTGCTCCAAGACTGATGGAGGGGTGCCAAAAGGGCACAAGGAACAACTCGAAGGAACCTCTTCTGGCCAAATTTGAGCATCAAAGAGAGTAAGGGCTGCATTGCAAAACATGTTGTGTGTGAATAAAAGTCCGTGAGTAAAAAAATGCTCATTTTCCCCTCTTCAAGTTTAAAACTTCCCTTACTAAAGTTTTAAAATACTCTTTGGAAGGGTGCCTGGGTGGCTCAGTGGGTTAAGCCTCTGCCTTTGACTCGGGTCATGATCTCGGGGTCCTGGGATTGAGCCCCACGTTGGGCTCTCTGCTCAGCAGGGAGCCTGCTTCCCCCCCTCTCTCTCTGCCTGTCTCTCTGCATACTTGTGATCACTCTCTGTCCAATAAATAAATTAAATCTTAAAAAATAAATAAATAAATAAAATGCTCCTTGGGGGAATCCCCTCCACACAGACCTAACCCGATTTCCGCGGACACACTTCCACAACCAAAAATGATGCGAGGGACGCCTGGGTGGCTCAGTTGGTTAAGCGGCTGCCTTCGGCTCAGATCATGATCCCAGCGTCCTGGGATCGAGTCCCACATCGGGCTCCTTGCTCTGCAGGGAGCCTGCTTCTCCCTCTGCCTCTGCCTGCCACTCTGTCTGCCTGTGCTCGCTCTCTCTCTCTGTGACAAATAAATAAATTTTTAAAAAAATGATGCGAACATGGGAAGAAACAAGGTTTCACAACCAAGAGTGAGGAGAAACAATAAATAATTGAAGTAGGACTTCAAAGACATCAGATATTTGGATTATTAGATACAGAATATGTGTATTTAACATGGTTGCAAAATAAAACAGATGACCAAAACCTGAGACTACAAAGACTTCTTGGACAGGATGTTAAAAGAGATAACTGAAAACAAACAAAGATAAATTGGACTTCCCTAAGAATTGCTGTTCAGCAGAAGATGTCATTAAGAAGGTAATAAAGCAAGAATAGGTTAGGAAGGGGTGCCTGGGTGGCTCAGTGGGTTAAGCCTCTGCCTTCGGCTCAGGTCATGATCTCAGGGTCCTGGGATCGAGCCCCGCATCGGGCTCTCTGCTCAGCAGGGATCCTGCTTCCCCCGCTCTCTCTGCTTGCCTCTCTGCCTACTTGTGATCTTTCTCTGTCAAATAAATAAATAAAATCTTTTAGAAAAAAAAGAACAGGTTAGGAAAACAATTTACAACACATATCCAACACAGAACTCAGTATCCAATATGCGTACAGAAATCCTACAAATCAATAAAAGTCAAACCACCCAATTTAGAAATGGGCAAAAGACTTCAACAGTCATTTTATAAACAAAAGCATTCAAATGGCCAACAGACATGAAAAGGTATATGAGTCTTCACTACTCATCAGAGAAATTCACATTAAAATACCATGCCAGGGGTGCCTGGGTGGCTCAGTCGGTTGGGCCTCTGCCTTTGGCTCAGGTCATGATCTCAGGGTCCTAGGATCGAGCTCCCCAGTGGGGAGTCTCCTTCTCCCTCTTCCTCTGCCTCTCTCCCTCTATCCATCTCCCCTACTCATGCTCCCCCCCAAATACATACATACCTACATACCTGAATCTTCATATCTGGAAGTCAAAATGAATCCCAAACAGGACAAATAAAAGAAAACCCACACTTACACACATCAGAGTTAAACTATAAAAGAACGCTTTAAATTATCAGTACTTTTTTCTAATTGACATGTGAAAGTATTTTAAATATCCTAGAAAAATAATCCTTGGAAGGTATGCATGTTTTACCACACGCTTCATGGTATCTTCTTTTTTTTTTTTAAAGATTTTATTTATTTATTTGACAGACAGAGATCACAAGTAGGCAGAGAGAGAGGAGGAAGCAGGCTCCCGGCCGAGCAGAGAGCCCAATGCGGGGCTCGATCCCAGGATGCTGAGATCTGAGGCTTTAACACACTGAGCCACCCAGGCACCCCTTTTAAGGGTATCTTCTTTTTTTTTTTTTTAAGATTTTACTTATTTATTTGACATAGATCACAAGTAGGCAGAGAAGCAGGCAGAGAGAGGAGGAAGCAGGCTCCCTGCTGAGCAGAGAGCCCGATGTGGGGCTCAATCCAGGACCCTGGGATCATGACCTGAACCGAAGGCAGAGGCTTTAACCCACTGAGCCACCCAGGAGCCCCACTTCATGGTATCTTTCAATGAACAGGGTTTTTAAATTCTGATGTAGTCAAATCTGTTAATCCCTCCCTTTACATTTGGCTTTTTTTCTATGAAAAAAAAAAAAAAAAGGAACAAAAACTTCCTTACCAGACTAGTAAAGATAAGTTATCTTTTCTTAAAACTGTCAAGTTTTTCTTTATACATTTAAGTCTCTGATCCAGCTGGATTTGATTTGATTTTTTTGGATGGATCACCAATTTTCCCAAAACCAACTACAATGCCATCTATATCATCTATCAAGTGTTCACACAGACATGGGTCTGTTTCTGGACTCTCCATTCGGTTCCACTGGTCTGTCTATCTCTGCACCAATACCATATGAAATTAATCAACATCAGTGCCTGGATAGCTCAGTTGGTTAAGCAACTGCCTTCAACTCAAGTCATGATCCTGGAGTCCAAGGATCGCGTCCCACGTCAGGCTCCCTAAATGGTGGGGAGCCTGCTTCTCCCTCTGACCCTTCCCCTTCTCATGCTCTCCCTCTCTCACTTACTCTCTCTCTCAAATAAATAAAATTTTAAAAAAGAAAGAAATTAATCAAGGACAATACAGAGATCTGACAGTGGAAGTTTCCCCAACTTGCTCTTTTACAAAATCATCTTGACTATTCTTAGCCTTTTTGCACTTCCATTTGAATTTTAGAATTAGCTTTTCAAATTCATGAAAACCTGATTAACTGTACTGCAATGCATTACAGATCAATTTGGAAAAAAAAAAAAAAAAACACAAAAAACAACATCTCTACACTACCCATCCATGAATATGGTATATTTTATTTTTCTTGTCTTACTGCAATGACCATGACCTCTAGTACAATGCTGAATTGAAGACATGACTGCAGGTAGCTTTGTCTTTTCCTCATTTAAAGGTCCATTTTTCTCTAATTTCACCACTGAGTATGATGTTTACATAGATTTTTTTTTAAGATTTTATTTATTTATTTGACAGAGAAAGATCACAAGTAGGCAGAGAGGCAGCAGAGAGAGAGGGGAAGCAGGCTCCCGGATGAGCAGAGAGTCCGATGTGGGGCTGGATTCCAGGACCCTGAGATCATGACCTGAGCTGAAGGCAGAGGCTTAACCCACTGAGCCACCCAGGCACCCCTGCATAGAGTTTTAGTAAACAACTTTTGTCAGGTTTAGAAAGTTCCCTTTTATTCCTAGTTTCCTAAGGATTTGCATCATGAATCAATGTTGAATTTTATCAATTGCTTTTTGTATACCTAGTGATATGAATGTCCAGCTTTTCTCCTTTAATTAATTAACAAGGTGAATTACATTAATGAATTTTTTTAAAGTAAGCTCTACACCTAGTGTGGGGCTTAAACTCATGACTCTGAGACCAAGAATCACATCCTCCAGGTGCCTGGGTGGCTCAGTCAATTAGGCATCCACCTTCAGCTCAGGTAATGATTCTAGGATCCTAGGATTAAGCCCTGCATCGGGTTCCCTGCTCAATAGGGAGTCTGCTTCTCCCTCTTCCTCCCCCTGCTCATGCTCTCTCTTACTTGCTCTCTCTTTCTCAAATAAATAAAATCTTAAAAAAAAAAATAAAAAGAGTTACATGCTCTATTGACTGAACCAACCAGGCACCCCTACATTAATGAATTTTTTAATGTGAATCCACCCTAGTATTCTTCAAATAAACTCACGTTGGACATAATGTATTATCTTGATTATACACTGGTGAATTCAGTTCTGGAGGAAATAAGAGGGGAATAAAATAAATAGTACCAAAAAAAAAAAAAATTCCCAGAACTGAGGGAGCCAACGTCCAGTCCAAGAGGGCTCTGTGTATGCCCAGCACAACCACAATGGTTAAAACCCTATAACAAACATAAATAAAATGTCCCAAGTCAGGCTGCTGCTGTCTTGTACAAGTTCAGAAGCACCGCTGCATTGTATCTACGTAAATGGTGTCCCCTGGAACCATGCAGTACATGGCCGTTTCCAGACACCATTATAACCGGGATTTGTGCAACATGACATTCTTCCTCCTCAGAACTCCTCAAAGGAAAACCTGGATCTCACACACACAAACACACACACGTGAATCTGGATGGCATCAGAATATAGCAGCAACAGCGGCTGCTGGAAGATAAAACCATGACTTCAAAATGCTGAGTGAGAGGTGCCTGGGTGGCTCCATCCTCGGGGAGTAGGACTCTTGATCTAAGGGTTGTAGGCTCAAGCCCCATGTTGGATGTAGAAATTACTTAAAAATAAAATCTTAAAAAGAAAAAAACGCTGAATGAAAATCATTTCAAATTTGGAAATCTATTGCCAATCTAGAAAGTATGAGGGTAGAATAAAGGCATTTTAGACACAGCAGAATTCAGAATGGTCCTCCCAGGTGCCTTTTCTTGGGTAACAATAGAAAATCTTGGTAGGCAGTGTTTCACAGCTTTGATTCCTTGCTTCTCCTCCAAGTTTTTCCGTCTCCAACCTTACCTCGGACAACCTGGTTCACTTAAGGGATACCCGAATCCAATTCCATTATCCATGCATGGGCTTGATTAGCCTAAAGACAACTCCTCTTCCCTTATTACGGTCTTATTCAGAGACTCAGGCATGTCAGTCTTCAATCATAGCCCTTCCCACCACCCAAGAACTCGGTTCAGGAATGGATGTGTAGATGCTCTGGCCAATGACATACAAGGAGATATTTGCTATGTGCTTGCTTGCTTGCTTTCTTTCTTTCTTTCTTTTTTTAAGATTTTATTTATTTGTCAGTGAGAGAGAGCACACAAGCAAAGCAAGGGGAGAGGCAGGCAGAGGGAGAAGCAGGCTCCCTGCTGAGCAAGGAGTCTGATGTGAGACTCGATCCCAGGACCCCGGGATCATGAGCTGAGCTGAAGGCAGATGCTTAACCAACTGAGCCACTGCTATGTGCTTTCTGGAAAAGAAGTTTCCAAAACCATGACCAGAAGAGATGCCCCCTCTTCCTCCAGATTAGTGGGGTGCCAATGGAGGTCTCAAGCTGCCTAAGATATTTCACCACCATAAGAGAAGTTGCCCCAAGGAAAAAGCCAAACCCAAGGGAAACCCAGCGAAGCTACTCACAGGGCTTGAGCCACCAGATCAATCCCAACCTGAAGCTAGTCCTATTGAGCCAAAAAATATTCTTTGAGTTTAAGCCTCCTCAGCAGCTTCTCTGTCATCCCCAGCTAAAAACTTCCGGAAAATAGTGGATTCAATGCAGAGTATACATGGGAAGACACGGAATGGGGAATCTACAGGGGTCCAGAGGACAACCAACTCAGACTGACAAGCCTCCCCATGGAAATTCAGTAGGATGCCTTATATAATGGAGCCTCCAGGGGAGAGGAGCAGGAAATGAAGATATGATGAAACAAACCAATACAAGGGGGGAAAAAGGTTAAAAAGGAAAAAAATTTCAGGAAAAGTAAAAGACTACAGGGGGAAAAAAAGGATGTAATCACCGTATAATTCTAGGCTCTGCAGTGAATTTTTAAACAGTCAAAGTAACATAAACCTGGTTTACTGACTTAACCACAGTGTCTGATGGGAGTACACTGAGAAAACGGAAGGAAGAAAAACGGACAATGTTCCTCATCTGTCATACCAAAGTAAGGCTAAAAAGAACACACCCCTGCTTGTGTTAAATAAATAAATAAATAAATAAAATCTTTAAAAAATTTTTTTTAAAAAGGACAGTGTATGCTTGTTACAGATACGAAGGTGTCTACTAGGTTCTAAAAATTGCTAAAACAAACACCATGGGGAATGGGACCAGGAGTGGAAAGGTGACTGGTTTTTTGCTCTTGCAAAAATAGCTTCTCAGGACTAGCTACTTAATACTGTGCATGTATGACACCTCTATAAAATAAAACATTAAAATGCTTCGTGTAAATAAATGAGAGACATTTGCTTGGGGGCTAAGCCTGAAGGAAGGGTAGGAGAATTCAGAGGGTGGCTTTATTAGGTTGGTTGGATGATAGCCACTTTTTTTTTCCTTTTTGAACTTTGTCTTGGTTAAATTTTAACATTTATAGTTTATATTGTGTGTCAAATTGGGAGAAAAAATATATGGCAGGAAAAGAAATTTGAGCCCCATACCCAGGCAGCCAGGATACATCAATAGCCTGGCATGGGACGGAGGTCCCAGGCCAAGGTGGGGGGCGGGGGGGCTGCAGCTTTCCCTGTGGTCAGCAAAAGGCTCTCTTCCCTGGTTCCACACCTCACCCCCCAACCCCCACCCGGCAGATCTTCCAGGGGCCTGGGCCTCCCCAACAGGCCAGGCCCAGAGGGAAAAGGGCTACAACTCAGCCTCCTCCACATCCCACTGGGGCCAGGTCTGGACGGTCCACGTGCAGGGGACTCAGGCGCCAGGGGGCCCGCGGCACAGGAGGGCCGAGGAAGAGGTCACCTACCACAGGAGTCGCAGGTGAAGCAGTCCGTGTGATACAAGCTGCCCATTGCCTGGCAAGCCTGCCTTGCTCCGTAGATGCCCAGCCCACACTTGATGCAAATGCCTGTGGGAAGAGAGGCAGGAGAGAGCCGAGGTTAGCACCGGGACCGTCCTGATGCTGCCCGACCTCGGGTGAATGAACTTCCCAAGGCCTCCATCGCTCAGTTATTAATGGCTGACGTGGGAACCATACAGAGCATCCTAGGGTTTGTGCCTGAGATTGTCTGAGGATTCAAAGAGGCAAGCAGAGAAACTGGCACTGAGTCAGGGCTCCCCAACACCGTCCTTGCCAGTAAGATGTTAATGACACGCCGGATGCTGAGTGTCTGACTCCTGGTTTTGGTTCAGGTCAAGATCTCAGGGTGGCGAGATTGAGCCCCACCTTGGGCTCCAGGCTTGTTGCAGAGTCTGCTGGAGATTCTCTCTCTGCCTCTGCCTCTGCCCCTCCCCGCAACTCGAAAGCACGCATGCGCTCCCGCTCTCTCAAGAAAACAATCTTTAGGGGCGCCTGGGTGGCTTAGTGGGTTAAAGCCTCTGCCTTCGGCTCAGGTCATGATCCCAGGGAGCCTGCTTCCCTTCCTCTCAGCCTGCCTCTCTGCCTACTTGTGATCTCTGTCAAATAAATAAATAAAATCTTTAAAAAATCTTTAAAAAATATTAATGACAAAAATATATATACATATTAATGACATGTTTTTTTATAAACAGACTTTATTTACTTATTTATTTGGGAGAGAGAAGGGGAGCACTAGCAGCGGGGAGGGGAGCAGCAGAGGGAGAGGGAGAAGCAGGCTCCCCGCTGAGCAGGGAATCCGACGCGGGGCGGGAACGATCCCAGGACCCTGGGATCATGGGGGATCTGAAGGCAGACGCTTCACTGACTGAGCCACCTAGGCGCCCCTGTTAATGACATATTTATACCAGAAAGTCATTCTGAGCCCCCTCACCAGACCTGTTCATGGACTGACAGAAAATCCTTTCTGTCATCTCTGGGCCAGAAAGAATAAAGTGCACATGGGTACAACCAGGGCAGGGTCGCTGAGCCTCCCCAGCCATGCTTTTCTCCTCCAGAGCAGAAGGGGCGTCTGTTTTCTTATTCAACCAGCACGTGGACACTGACTGCTAGGCTGCCACGTGCCCCACCGCTGAGGTCCTAGAGATTCTGCCACGCACCAAGGAAGTCCCCAGTCTCAAGGAGCCTCTGAGCCCACGGAGGGGGTCAGACGACAACAGGTAAACAAGTGCTATGGAGGAAAATATGGCTGGCTAAGTATCTATCAGTGTGTGTGAGTCTTAAATAGGATGATGACGGAGAAGGCCCCAGTGACAGGGTGACATCTGAGCTAAGGCTAGAAGAAAGTGGGGAGGAAGGTGCCGTGCAGGCATTTAGGATCACTGGGTGGAATTGGGGACCACCCCCAGCAGGACAGCGCCCAGCAGGCGGGGAAGGGGACGCTGCCAGTGACCAGCAATGCCAGGGACCCAGAACGCGGGGTAGGGGGGCAGCCCAGAACCCCCCTTCAGTTACCCAGGGTCTCCCATACCCTCAGGGCAGGAAGATGGGCTCCACTGGCCCTCTGGACTCTATGTCCTGGCTGCTACAGGACATGCTGCCCTCCCTCTCCCTCCTGCCTTCTCCCAGATCTCTCTCATCAGCATTTAACCGTGGGGAGCCTCTCCCCCATCAGCACCACCACACTCAGCTGGCTCCTGACTGTGCAGACCTCCAAGCTTCCCGTCCTGATGCTGCTATTGAGGTGGACCAGCTCCTCCTTTTCTGTTTCCAGGATCTGACCCACACCCACATCTCCCGTCCCGGCCCCAATGGGAGCGCCCTTCACGGTGCTGGGCCTCCCATGCCTCAGTCTCCCCAGGGGAGGGAAGGCCAGCTCTGATGCCCTCAAAACCAGGCAGGCACGCCAAGGCAGCAGATGGGGACCCAGGCGAATGGAGAACAGAGCCTCGGCTGTGGGGGGCTACTGGGTGGGAACGAAGGCCCAGAGCTGCTAAAGGGGCCAAATTTTCAAAAGAAGCTAGAAATCTACATTTGTATGTGACATCTTTCCACACTGAAGTGAATTACTAACTTACAGGTCTTGAAAATGCAGATGTCAGACACACTAGGCCCGCAGGTTTCCACACACAGCCGTTCCTGGGCTCCCCGGGGTCCTACCCACCGCAATGCCTCACCCCTCCCGAGGGCTCCGGGAGCTCTGCCCCAGCCCAGACCTCTCTCCTGAGTCATGGATCCACCTCCCAGCTGGCCCCAGACCACCACGGAGCCGGTGGATTTCCTGTAAAACTGGTCTCGCCTCTGGGTCCCCGCTGGGGAAACAGCACTGGCATGTGGCTGGGTTTCGGAGAGGCATCCAGGTGTCCCCTCCCTTTGTCATCCCTGACGCTGAATCTCAGCTCCTCTGCTGCCTGATTTCCACTTCATTCCCTCCTCTCACTGCCACCAGCTTGATTCAACACCAATTCTCATCCCAAAGGCCATTTCAAAAGCGTCCTCAAGACCTGGCCCCCAACAGGGCCACAACCGCTGCTAGACTCCTCTTTTTTTTTTTTTTAGATTTTTTTTTTTAATTTATTTGACAGAGAGAGAGATCATAAGTAGGCAGAGAGAGAGGCAGAGAGAGAGGAAGGGAAGCAGGCTCCCTGCCTAGCAGAGAGCCCAATGTGGGGCTCGATCCCAGGACCCTGGAATCATGACCTGAGCCGAAGGCAGAGGCTTTAACCCACTGAGCCACCCAGGTGCCCCTAGACTCCTCTTTCCTTTTCTTTTTTTTTTAAATTTATTTACTTGTCAGAGAGAGGAAGAGAGAGCGAGCGAGCACAGGCAGACAGAGTGGCAGGCAGAGGCAGAGGGAGAAGCAGGCTCCCTGCCGAGCAAGGAGCCCGATGTGGGACTCGATCCCAGGACACCAGGATCATGACCCGAGCCAAAGGCAGCCGCTTAACCAACTGAGCCACCCAGGCATCCCTAGACTCCTCTTTCTAAAGTGAAAATGACCCACCACTCCCCCTTACTCTTGTCCATCAAGTTCGAACACCTGACCTTGTCCCTCTCCTAAGTGACCAGAATCCATGGTGAAGAGTGAAAGTCAGTTGCCAGTGGGAAGCAGGACAGGAGGCGGGGCAAGAGGGGAGGCTAATGACTTTGAACGATTCATTTTTACTTCTGTTTGCTTTGTTTCCTAAATATGTGCTTGCATCACTTTAATAAAAAGACACTGAAAAAAGAGAACCAGGAGCACGGAGTCCACACAAAATTCAGGGGGTACAGCATTTCGGAGAGTGGACTCCACCTCTGGGATGGAACAGGGAGAGGCCAAGGCCTGGCAAACAGCAGCTGGGCTGGGGCGTCACAGGGTCCTCCTGTGCGAGAGTCTTGGCTCAGTCCCGTGAGGCAGGGACAGAGAGTGGAGGGGCCACAGCAGGCAGGCGGGTGAGCAAAGGCGATGCTGAGCAGATGCTAGGATGGGAAGAGGTGGGAGTGCCAGAGAGTCTGCGACCAAATGGGTGGGTGGGCTTCTTCCTTGCCTCTTTCCTTTTCTCTCATTTTCCTTTCTTTTCTTTTTCACGGAAGACCCTTGTGTATACTTATTAACCAAAGCAAAAGGGCCAGTGGAAAGAGGAAAGCCAAAGATGGAGGAGGTGGGGGTTGGAGGTGAAATGACCATGGTCCTCAGATCTGGACGTGGACTTGACATCCTGAGGGTAACAGGTACCCTCCAACTGCTGACCTCAATGTTCGCAGCAAAGTCGAAAGTGAGCCCAGGAACTGGAGGGACAGGAAGGTTGTTGAGGGAATCAAAGAGGGAACAGACCAAGGCTTAGGAAGACGGGTGGTGCCCAGAAGATCACAGGGGTTGAAGACCATCACCCCACTCCACCCCTTATAAGCAGCAAAAAAGAGTGCTGTGGTGTGGACTCGAAGTCAGTGTTCTGCAGGGCAGAGGGGGTCCAGAGGAACCCAAGGTACTAGTGAGACCAGGTGGCAGTGAGCAGTGAAGACCTCCAGAAGGAAGCAAAAACAGGGTGTGGCCCTGGGAGGAGGGGGCTCGAGAGAAGGGGAGAGAGGTCACCAAAGTTAGAAGTTGGGGGGGGGGGAAGGTTCCGGAAGCCTGAGGCTCTTTGGCTGGCTAAGGGCAGGGGAACTTGGTGAGGAGAGATGGGAGCGTTCCAAAGATGTCAATGAATGGAGAGAGGGACCAGGAGGTCAGCAAGTGTCAGGGCCAAGGAGGAGCGGGGATGGCACAGAAAGGAACAAGCACACTGAGGATGTGGAATATCAGACATCCCTTGGAGCTCATGCTACCTGCCGACTTCCTTTTGCAGAACGTCGCATTATTTGAGCTCAATTGTATGAAGCTGATACTTTTTATAGCTCCAAGCTATATATTTGTTAGCACTAAGTTATCAGCAATATGTATGCAGCAGTATGCAGTAGCTGCCCATATTCTTTTTTTATTTTTTTAAATGTATTTATTTGTCAGAGAGAGAGGGAGAGAGAGAGAGAGCGAGCACAGGCAAACAGAGTGGCAGGCAGAGGCAGAGGGAGAAGCAGGCTCCCTGCCGAGCAAGGAGCCCGATGTGGGACTCGATCCCAGGACGCTGGGATCATGACCTGAGCTGAAGGCAGCCGCTTAACCAACTGAGCCACCCAGGCGTCCCGAGCTGCCCATATTCTTATAAATTAGGAAAATGTTACCTGGATCTGGCTTCTCTTGGGGAAGAAAAAAGACCTACCGTCCCTCACCTCCCACTCCTCGGTGGCCCCTTTAGAAAGGATGACCCACCAGCTTCAGCCCTTCCTTCCCTCTCCCACTAGGAGCTTGGGGCCCGCCACCTCAGCTTCACACAAAGACCCCGCCAGCAGCCGCCCTGGGCCCTGTCGTGCAGGGGGACAGGAGACAAGCAGTCCAGCCGGCAGAGAGCACTGGAGTCGTCCTCTTCAGAACACCACCGCACGTTTGGGTCCTGCCATCGGCCTGGCAGGAGAGGCAACAGCTTCCTAACCCATCTCTGCGCTCCCAGGCCACCAGACGGCAGCCGCAAGACCTACCTACCAAACCCCGACGCTCCCAGATAAGCTTGCAACCCGCCCGGGAGCCCCCTCGAAAAGGCTGACTGACCCTGTGGCGCAGACACTCCCCTGAACACCTGAGCCCTCCCCGGCTGCAGCCCCGGGCGCCGAGTGGAACAATGCCCATTCTCCCTCGCCTCCCTCGGCCCGCATTCTTCTGTCTGCCTGGAATGCCCCCATCTAGCCTGTCACCTCCTCCCTCAAGATCCAGTTCCGGGCGGTCCTGAGCTGCTGGCTGGAATGAATGCACGAAAGATACAAACCCACGGATAGTCTCTGTCCCGCTCCGCGTGATAACCGCTCCCACCCCCGCCAAAGCCAGGTGCCTCCGCCTTCCAGCTCACTTATCAGTAAGGGGGGTTGGGATCTCGAACCTAAAGAAGAGACCTACGAATTATCCAAAGAACTAGGTAGGCAGGGAGCGGCCAGGGCCAGACTGGGAAATGCAGGCTGTCAGAGACTGGTGGGCTTTGCAAACGCAGCGCAGCAGGATTCCCTTTGGAAACAGCCCATACACGCAGCACAGCCCAGAGCGAGGACAGCCCAGTGTGACCGGCTTGGTCCCCTTACACCTCGGGGTGGGCTTCCCCTCCCTCACACACTCTGCCCCCAGTCACTGCCATTACCAAAGTTTCGGGTCAGGAGGGTCCGGTGGTACCTGGCTCAGCCCACCTCCCTGCTCCTGTCCTCTCCCCACACTGCTGGGAGCTACGGGAACACCTACACGGGCGCCTACACGGCCAGGGCTGCCAGGCCGGTCACAAAGCACCGCGAGCAGAGGCAAGCGCTGAGGGTGAAGAAATGATCCGAAAATGGCTTATTCCGCCTACTGACCTGACTTACTCTCCAAGTGAAGAACAGGGAGGGCATCAACTCACTTTGCCAGAACGCCTTCCCCGGCCGGAGATCCACGGGCGAAGTCGCTGCTCTAAGTAAACCTCGGACCCTGCGGGTCGCACTCACACCCCCTGTTGCCCAGCCCCCCCCCCCCCGGGAGCCACGCTGTCCCGGCGCCGCGAACCCCGACGACCGCGGGGGGCTCAGGACCGCGCGGCGGGGCTGGCTCACCGAAGTAGTCCCGCGCCGTGCGCGCCTCCAGCGCCCGCTCCAGCTCGCGGGTCAGCGCCTCCAGCCGCCGCTCCGCCGCGCTCGGGCCGCCCTCTCGGGCCGCGGGCAGCGGCAGCGAAGGCAGAGGGAAGGGGGCCGGCCCCGCGGGCTCCGGGGAGCGAGCCGGCGCGGGGCCGGCGGCGGGCAGCAGCAGGTCGGCGTAGGCGCCGGCCGAGCCGCGGGAGCCGAGACTGGACACGCTGGAGCGGGCGCTGCCCACCGACGGCGGCCCGGGCCCGGGGCGCGGGTCCGAGCGGCCGGAGCGCGGGCTACCGTGACGCTGGTCGTAGCCCAGGCTGATGCCGCTGGAGCGGGCGCTGCCGCCGCCGCCGCCGCCGTCGGAGCCCGCCAGGCTGGCCCGCGGGCTGCCCGCGGGCTGCGCGCTGAGCTCGGGGGCCGCCGCGCGCCGCGGGCCTCGCTCCCCACGGCTCAGTCCGTCCGCCCCGGCCTCGGGGCCGCCGCCGCCGCCCTTCCCTCTGCGGCCCAGCGCCTGCGCCGCCTCGTCTCCCAGCCCGGGCCGCGGCCCCCGCCGACCCCGGCCTGGAGAGTCGCCGCCCGGCTCCAGCTCCCGCAGGGCCAGCCCGGCCAGGAGCAGGGCCGCCTCGTCCGCGGCCGCCCGGGAGCGCTGCATGGCCCGGCCCGCCGGCCCTGGCGCGTCACCTCCGCCTCCGCTTCCCGCCGCCGCTCCGGCCGCGCCGCCGCATCGTCCGCCCCAAGCCCGGAGCCCGCCCCGGGACCCCTGGGCGCGGGGCGGGGCGGGGCCGGCGCCGGGCCGGGGTCGCTCGGCTGGCCACGCGCGGTCCGGGGGCCGCGACGCTCCGCTGAGTGGCGCGCGCGGCGGAGGAATGCGCGCTCCGAGGCGCCGGGCCGCGCCCCCTCCTCCCGGCGGGCGCGCGGGGGGCGGAGGGACTCCTTTGTGGGGGCAGGAATGCGAGGAAGGAGACGGCGCTGCGGCCTCTGGAATGCGGGCGGAGTGGCGGCGGCGGCGGCGGAGCGGCGGGGGCCGCTCTTGCCCGGAGCTTGGAGGGGCGCGGAGGCCAGGCCGGGACGCCGGGGCGTGCACCCGGGAGCTGGCCGCGGGGGCCGGAGCGGCGGCTGTGGCGCCGCGGACAGAGGCGGGCGCGGCCGGGCGCTGGGGCCGTCGGGCCTCTGGAAAGGCCTGGGATTCCCACGGGCTGAGCTGGAGGCGGCTCCCCCAGCCCCCGGCCGGAGTAAGAAATACGAGCAGTCGACAGACGGTTCCCACATCTTCCCGTCTTACTAACCAGCGCCGCCAGCGTTTCGGGCGCAGGGCGGGCCTAGTTCACCCCGGGCCAGAAGTGCTGCTCCCGCTTCAGGACCCAGGAGGACACTGCGCGTCTCGTGCAGATGCGCCCCCCTCCCCCCAGGACCTCGAGTGACCCCCTCGACCACCACCACCTCCCCCCCTCCCAGCCCGTCTGGGAGCCATGTGGGTGCGCATCGGTCCGCAGGGGTGGTGGTGGTGGTCCCCGGACTGCCTGGTGGGGAAGGCGCCGAGGGTTGGAAGCTGGGGTTGGTTGGCAACTGGTCCTCCCGCCTGGTCGCTGTGCGCAGGCCCTCAAGGCCAGGCCAGGCCGGAAGCAGGCCTCAGGCTAAGCCAGCGGACCGGTGAGCCCCAGATGTGGCCACCCCGACAGGCAGTCAGGAAGAGCTGCGAGGACACCCCCTTTTTCCAGCACCTGCCTTCAGCGGCTTGGGTGAGGCACCAAGGAGGCTCCAGAAAGCACTTACCCACCCCCAAGTATTGGGACACCACGGCGGGGCTTTGGGGACCACACTGGGAGAGAGCGGCGGCGGGGAAGTAACTAGAGCTTTGTCCCCTCAAACCGCAAGCTATAAAGTCCGTGCGCATTTCACACAGCGTGTTGGGAAAAGCAAACCATTATCTGTCATGACCTGGCGGATTGCGGAAAACGACTTAAGTGGAAGAGTTTCCTCTTTTGCAGGCACCTCCTTTCTGCTCAGAGAATTTCAGGACACTTTGACAGTGTCTCAGGGCGCAAGGATCCTGAATGGGGAGAGGACCTGTGACCTCAACATTGCTCAGGAGCCCGCAGTGGCCCATTCTCCTCAGTTAGCCTTGGGGCGGTGTCTCACCAGGAAACTCCTTCCCAGCGCCTCTCAGATCTTGCAGAATTCCAACCCACCACCCAGCCAAGCTCAGGGTGTGGGAGGCAGGCACAGGTGGATGCAAGCGTTTGGGGGGAGCAAATACCCAGAGGAGCCATCCCCGGAGAAATGATCTCCACTCGGAGAGAAGAAAAGCAAGTGAAGATCAACAATGAAATATCACATTTCACTGAACACATTATCTAATATTTTAAAATGGAAATATTGGCAAGACCGTGGTGAAACTGGCACATGTTTTGCTGGTTCGAGCGTAAGTGGGTACGTCCTGTCAGGAAGAGCAGTTTGGGGGTATTAACAGCGTCAGAAACAGACAAAAACACTCTTACTACACAGCAGTGCTTCTGTTCCGGAGAAGTAATCCAAACTGCAGATAATGGATGTGAGTACGATGTGAGTACGAACGTGTTTATCGTATTATTTCTGTAATCTCTACAGTCCTAGGATGTCTAGCCTCCTGAAGAGGACCTCTCTGCCCTCCAAGGTAATTCTTTTTTTTTTTTAAGATTTTATTTATTTGATAGACAGAGATCACACGTAGGCAGAGAGGCAGGCAGAGAGGCAGGCAGAGAGAGAGGAGGAAGCAGGCTCCCCGCCCAGCAGAGAGCCCGATGCGGGGCTCGATCCCAGGACCCTGGGATCATGACCTGAGCCGAAGGCAGAGGCTTTAACCCACTGAGCCACCCAGGTGCCCCTCCAAGGTAGTTCTTAAATAACTGTTTCATCCCCACCTGCCCAATTAGAACCTTGAACAAGATTTGAAGGGTCTGTTGGAGTCAGCCAAGTAACAATATATAGGGTCAGCTAAAACACATTGCTTACCCTAGTGGTAATTAACTGGTTACTCACAAAGACCCACCAACAGAAACAACCCAAAAGATTTGCTTTCTCACTCCCCAACCTCTGCTGACGCCTTCTCCCTCCTCCACTGGTGGAGGGATGTTCTCTGTGTTCACCTCTCTCTCTAGCTTTTTTCTTCCTCCATCCAGTGGGGTGCAGATAGGTGTTTAACAACCAGTGCTCGTGGGGGGAGAACTGTACCAAGCAGGAGTCCTGATTTATAGCATTTAGCAATCCCACCATGGTGGATTTCAAACCACCAACATGGATTACTGCAGAGAGTGGGGAAAAGACAGGTACGACCAGCTCTCGGAAGCCAGTGTGAGCTGGCTTTAGCTACTGTGGGTTATGCTGCTAAAGTTTCACAGCGGAATTGTGGGGACTCTAGTGCTATCATCCTTTCAACCACAATCTTCCCATTGCCTGGGGAGAAGGACACACTCAGGAGGCTGGAACGGGACACGGTCAGTCTAGTCTCACACCAAGTCCTAAATCATAGTCTTTTCCTTCTAATTCTCTAGAGGCCAATCCTACCCAGACTGTCTACATTAATGGTGATTGAAAGATCCCCCCTCCTCTCTCTCCTTGTGATCTGGCTTCCATCAGTTTCTATATTGTCTGGATCCCAATTACTGACACGAGTCAAGGGTTTTCCTAGTCTTGGGACACGCTCATGCCAATCAAGTGTGGCTGTTTAACTTGCGTTCCTAGGGAAGAGGGATGGCAGTTAGCCAAATGCCATGTCGGGGAGTTTCTGGGACCCACTCTTCTTTCTCTCCCTCAACTTGCAGCAGTTTTTACCCCTATAAAATAGTACTTCCTGGAGAGAGCAGCAGGAAGTCTTTCACCTGAAGCCCACTGGTACATCTCCCAGTCCAGCTCCTAAGGGCCAGTCTCCCCACACCCAGCACCAGACCCAAGGTGTGTTCTCTCTGATGCTCCTCTACTGGCAGGACATCTGGGAGCTGTGCCCAAAGGGATTTTTCCATCTTCTCCTTTGAGGCCCAACTCTTTCAACCAGATTGAGTCTACCAATCTCCCCTGGTCCTGGTATCCCCCTTTGGCCTCTTCAGGGGCACAGAAGGGTCAAAGCATCGACAGCTAAAGCCATGGACAGGCTTGGTTCCCCAATCTAAGAATTAGGGTTAAGATCAGATAACTACAGCTTGCTTCCTTCATAAGGATGGACACCTTGGAAGGACCTTCACTTTCTTCCCCTGAAACCTTATCCTGCATTCAGGAAAGGGAATTTATACACAACCTTTGTATGTGCAAACACCCCAGCAGTTCCATGGGGTGGGACGTTTGGGAATGCTGATTTCTACCATTTTGTTACCACGTTTTTGAGCAGGAGGTTGGTGTTCATGACTTTTAGTGCTGCCAGAAGCTGACACTGGGACCAACTGGGAAGCTGGGCGACACACAGGATACCCATCCCACCACCTCTTGCAGCCATAGGTAAGAAGTTTCTGTGAACACCAGCCCTTAATGTCTTATTGCTTTCAAAGGTTTCTTCCCAGGCTGACAAGGTTGGCACGGTTAAGAAGTCTAGTAGCATGGTGCAGAGTAGGGATGCAACACACGTCTACAACAGAACAAGCGAATGACAGTGTGCACAATGCCTACGTTTTTTTTGAGATTGACCTGAGAATCAATGTGAATTGTTGGTGGATTTTCAAAAAAGATTTAACTATTCATTTGAGAAACAGCACAAGCAGGGGGAGAGGCACAGGGCAAGGGAGAAGCAGACTCCCCACTGAGCTGGGAGCCCAATGTGGGACCCAATCCCAGGACCTGGAGATCATGACCTGAGCTGAAGGCAGACATTCAACATTCTGAACCACCCAGGTGCCAGGTGCCCAGGTGGATTTCTTTTTAAGATTGATCAATTGATTGATTGATTGATGAGAGAGAAAGCACAAGCAGGCAGAAGCAGAGGGAAAAGCAGGCTGCCCGCTGAGCAAGGAGCCCAATGCAGGACTCCATCCCAGGATACTGGGATCATGACCTGAGCCAAAGGCAGGAGCTTAACCGACTAAGCTACCTAGGTGTCCTGCCTGGGTGAATTTCTAAAGTAAAAGCCTGAGGAACTTCTTGGAGCATCTGAACATTCTAGTAAAAATTTTCTGTCTTTCCTTACATAAGTCATCTCTTATGAAGATTTAAAATTTTTAAAGCTGAAATCAGTTAGCAAAACCCTCAAAATGTTTTTTTTTTTAAAGATTTTATTTACTTATTGGACAGAGATCACAAGTAGGCATAGAGGCAGGCAGAGAGAGAGAGGAGGAAGCAGGCTCCCTGCTGAGCAGAGAGCCCAATGTGGGGCTCTATCCCTGGACTGTGGGATCATGACCTGAGCAGAAGGCAGAGGCTTTAACCCACTAGGCCACCCAGGCACCCCCTCAAAATGTTATTTTACCAGGAAAACATATCTTCGGGATAAAGTCAAATTCCAGAGCATCACCATAGTCCTCTAGTTCAACTCAGATGATCTTTTTATTGAGAACAGTTCAAAAATTTCCCAAACTTTTGGCTGGAATTTATTTTAAATTAGATGCGGGGGCGGGGGGAGTTCCCTGTGTGCAGAATGCAAATAATGTATTCTCAGTATGAAAGGGTCTATAAAAATACTTCTCTAAATATATCCTCCTGCAAATGGTCATATGGAGATTCCAGGAGGCCTTCACCCCCTCCCCAAGTCACAGTGACTAGAAACATCTGTCATTTTTTCTTCCCTGACTTCTTTGGGTCTTCTTTTACTTACTTTGTAATACAGTTTCTATTTTCTGTGCATTACAAAAGGCTAGTAGGAAGCTTAAATTTGCCCATGTCTCTTGGCCACAGAGCAAGTCCACTTACACATGTGTGCCACCCATGGGCAATTTCCAGGAAGAGGAACATCTATTAAGAACCAAATGTTTTCTGGAACTTCTAAGTGAACCATTAATCTACTGGGAGCAACTTGGCTCTCTTCTTAGTTCTCTGGAGGCTCAAATGAAAGAGAATTCTTCCTAAGTCACAACCTAGCAACAAGGATGAACAAAGCCAACTTCATCCATGTTAGACCCAGGAATCACTGCAACACTTTTTCATGCCAACTTATAATAATCTTTATTGCCTTTCTGATTTAAATCATAGGATATATTCATTACAAAACTTGAAAGTCACATAGGCACAGAAGAAAAATACAAGACTATATTTATTATGAAAGTTTTCAGAGAAAAGTTGGATAGTACAATGAACAACATATATGGGCTCCACCTAGATTCAATTAATGTTAATTTTATCTTTTTCTCCCTGTATTGTGTATTTTGCTGAGTTATTTAAAAATTGTTATGAAGCTTCATCCCTAATATTCGAAGAGTAAAGACACTGGCCTACCTAAGTACAAGGACATTATCATACCTAAGCAAATACTTCCATTATCACTTTATCCCATTTCCCAGTTTCCAATTACCTCAAGAACTGCTAGTCATGTTTTACACTTGAGTTTGAGAAGACCCACATTCTGTACTTGTCTGTTTCCTCCTAATGTTGCTTAGCTTGTTCCTTTACATTACCCCCCCCCCCCCGCCTTCCTGTCAGCTAGAGATTGGGTCTAGCTGCTGCATTAGGTTGTGGTGAACATGTTTTTTCCTTGGTGCTGTTCTAGTCTTCATCTCATCTCATTCGGAAACACACGTCAGGTTGTCCCTGATGCCAGGTTTGAGTGCATGATTACAGTGGTGACAGATCAGTCCATTATCAAAGCTTGATTTTTTTTTTTCCTTCTTCGAGTTATCTGTACAGCAACATTTGAGCACTGTCAAGATTCTGTTCCTCAACAGCCTTTTTCTGAAGGTTCTGGCATCCACTGATGCCTGCCTGATTGATGACTTAAGTGGTCAGACTCTATATTAAAACACTAAATCCTCTTGTACATGCCAAGTATGCGGACTCGTCTTTGGGACAACAGATAGGTATACTTGAGTCTGCAGACTGTTCCCATTAAGGCTGGAAGACGGTTTGTCAGACTGTATTTCAGGGTAGAGCTGCTGGGCAAAGGCCCCTGATGAGCTCTGCATGTGGCTCCCAACTGAGAAGACAACTCACGCTGGAAAACCGCAAATACCAGCCCACATTTAAAGTGTGTCCATGCTCCAGGAGCGTGCAGGCCACTTGGATCTGCTTAGTCTACTTGGGCAAGACCCATGTATCAGACCTGCCTTGCTGATAACCCAGATTTTATAAAAACAGGTAGAAAATGGACAGAACCTGCTGGAAAAGGTAGTAATGAGTTGTTGCAGAGATAAAAACCACTGGTCCGCCAAAACAGAAATCTATCTCTGCAGATCAAATTGGCACATACTGCCATGTACATACAAATGGAAAAAAATAAACATACAAAATGCTGGAAAACGACTGACAATTGAGTCTAAAAGGGCAGGGTGAGGTTGTAGGAATGGAATTTCAAAATTGAAAATGATCACCAGTGACCAACCAATTAACTGAAACATTTCTGAGGTGGAATTCCAGAATAATTCATTCTTGTCTGTTACATGGTTTTCTAATTTTGAGATTTTTCTGGAAGAAAATGGGAACATCTAAAAATCTAAAGGCAAAGTGAACCTCATAGGCTCATATAGTTGTAGGTGGGGATTCAGCTCCCTCAGTGCTGTATTGGAGGCTGGAAGTCACTCCATCCTGCAGACATCAGGCGGTATGTTCCTGAGGGCTAAGTCTTGTCCAACATTTTTCTGAAGGCTCTGCTTACATGCTGAATTTACAAATGATACAAAACAAGGAGCAAAAGTTAATAAGCTAGGTGGCAGAGTAAGAATGAAACAGAATGGAGCAAAATTTAATGAGTTGACAATTTGGAATTTAATTGACTATAGCCAAAACCACCAAAGGCTGAGGGTATCGAAAGGGGGTTAAACAGCTTCAGGGGTTTCTGTTATCTGAAAACTCAAAGGCACATCTATGTGAGGAGAGTACCCTAAGGGCCAAGGCAGAAACATGGGTGCTGATCCATCCAGGACTGTTCTGGCCACTTCTGTAGGCTGGAGTTGGGCCCTAAATGGTACACTCGAGAAAGGACTCTGATGAATCGGGGTGAGGGTGGGGAGGGGCAACCCAGAGAAGACTGCAGAATGAAGACTCCCCCCCCCGCCCCCCGCTCCGGAATCTCAAATCCAAGGTTCTAAGTTCCTGGGGCTGGGCAAAGATCACTTACTGTTCTCAACAGAAGGCCAGTCGTTTACAACCAAACTTAAAAAGTAACAATGCCATTAAAAGTTTTATTTTAGAAAGTACTTATCTGTGGCAAACAGTGGAGATCATTTAACCTTCACATCCACTATGAGTTAACTCTTTAGAAGGAAAGAGTTTACCATGCCTGCAGTAATATATAAACCCGGTAAGGCCGCAGAAACGTGAACTTTGCAGGCATGTGTAACAAGTATGCAGATGCCATTTATTTGGTCCATAAGTACAGTATAGTCGTATTTGAGTTCTACAAAACATCAAATATAAATAACCTGAAACTGTAATAATACACAAAAACTGGCTTCTTACACAGACATACCAGGCAGTACAAGCTGAAAACTTGAGTAAATTAACATTGTTTTACATTAATATACATAGTGCCAGTTAACATTTAAAAACACATTTCAATGCATAGCACTTGATACTTCTTTGAATCTGTTTCAGTCAGTTAAGAGTATGAAAATGGTTAGATCTAGGCTAAAAATAATTCTTCTTCTAACCAAAAATAAAGGCGTAATATTTATAACCAGGTATCAACTTTACTAAACCACAATATTTTAAAACTGTTAAATGATACCTAAGGGTATTTACATTAAAAAGGCAACATGCATTGTGTTGTTTCATCTGATGACTGGTTATGCACACACTTTGTTCAAAGGGCTTTAAAACTATATTCCTACTTTCAATACAGCATACCGCAGTGTTTCTAATTGTTCTAGCAAAATGAATGCTTTCAAAGGGAGAAGAATCATCTTCAAGTCACTGGTGTCAATTTTTCCCTTTGGAACAAAGGACATAACAACCTGGTTCTGCCCAGATGACCTACTGCAGTAAGAGGGTTCTGTTTAGAGGCATTTCTGTTCAATCTAATGCTATAACATCATCAAGCTCTTCTGTCTGTTCTGTGCGGGACCTCTTTGCACTGATACTCTCCTTTTCATCTAATTTCCTCTTGCGACTTCCCTCTTCTTCACTGATGTCAGCATTATTTGAAGGACCTTCTTCATCTGAATCAACTATGAGCACATCATCTTGCTCTTGTGCTTATTTCAGAAAAAAAGGAAAAAAATGGTTAAAAGTGTGGGAGTTACTAGTGATTCACTAATATTTTATGAAAGTGAAGAACTGGCATTTCTAATATATACCAAACTTAAGAATGGTAGGCTACCCTCATGGAATCTTCACTTTATACATTACACATTTCTGTAGTTTTGTAGGTTTTTAAAAATATTTTATTTATTTATTTGACAGAGAGAGAGATTACAAGTAGGTAGAGAGGCAGGCAGAGAGAGAGAGGGGGGGAAGCAGGCTCCCTGCTGAGCAGAGAGCCCGATTCGGGGCTTGATCCCAGGACCCTGGGATCATGACCTGAGCTGAAGGCAGAGGCTTAACCCACTGTGCCACCCAGGCGCCCCCTCATTACTGTAGTTTTTCATGTTTTCTGTAACAAGCACCAATCTGTTTTCTAATTTAAACAAAAAATTGTAACAAGCACTATAGAACTCAAATTCTTATAGCCCTTTGTTTCTATTTCTCCAACAGAAAAGGGGAGGGTGCATATCCTAATACTGGTAGTGATGGTAATAATAATAAAACGACAACAACAACATATATATAGCACTTACAATGTGCCAGGAACTGTTCTGAGCATTTTGCATATAACAACTCATTTAATCATCACAACAACCCTATAAAGAAGATAACATTATTATCCGTTTTCCAGAAAAGGAATCTGACCTACAGAGATTGACTTGCCCAAGGTCACACAATAGCAGAGGCTGGGATTCAAATCCACGCAGTGGGTTCTACCATACATGCTCATAATCTTACACCATAGCTGGTTTCATGTACCACCCCCACAACGCACCCACCATGCCCACACCAAAACAAAGGCAGAGCACCTACCTATCTTACTCTTTGCTAAAGCCTCCCAAACCGACCCACAGTAAGGGATCAAACAATGCACATTTTGAATTATGACTTTTTAAAAACTACCACAGTCCCTTTCTCTTTTCTATTTTTGGGGGGGGGGGGAAAGGTCATGAACCCATGGCTCATAAGTGGACCAACACTCAAGCTAGTCTCAAAGTCCATCTTTAAAATTCTCTGAGAATATAAGAACTAAGAACAGTCATATTCCAAAGAATACCAAAGACACATGGCTAAAGAAATGGAAACATAGTAGTAAAAAAGTTGGTAACTTTCAGTTTCCTAAGTAAAGAATGAGGGAAGGTGGGCTGTTGTGGGACTTGGGTAGGCAGGAAAACATCGGAATCTGAGCACACAGTAAAGCATCAAGCACTAGCACAGAAAACCCAGGGAAACAGAGCCTCTGATGCACTTTACCAAAGTTATAATGGTTCCGAGAAAACTGTGAAATGCTAAAATCCTATACTTTTTTTTTTTTTTTAAGATTTTATTTATTTATTTGACAGAGAAAGAGAGATCACAAGTAGGTGTGGGGGGGGGGAAGCAGGCTCCCTGCTGAGCATAGCGCCCAATGTAGGGCTCAATCCCAGGACCCTGAGATCATAACCTGAGCCAAAGGCAGAGGCTTAACCCAGTAAGCCACCCAGGCGCCCGAAAAATCCTATACTTACAGCATCTGTTCACTACAAATAGGTGCATTGATTTGTTTCCCCTAAATACAACAGGCACCCCAAATCCAAAACTACTGCTACAAAGAATGAAGCGTCCTCATGCACTAGCAAATTCACTGACATTTCCAGTTATAAAAACCCACTAACAAAAAAGAACAGTTCCTATTTTCCATAGAATTTCCCATTCTTAAATGTCTTCAGGGTTCCTATATTCAGAGCTCCATTAAAACAATGCCAAATCAATACACACCTCCAAGAGTCCTATGGATTTCTGTTTTATGGTCAAATTCATCAAATAACCACAGTTCATTTCTATGTAGCAGCTTCCTCGGTGGGTAATTAACAAAGCACTGGCTGACTGGGGCCACGACTCACCAGTGGACGTGGAAGGCTGAGCTCCATCATCACTGCCATTGGTTATGCTCTTGGCAGCATCTTCGACTTGTTTGGGCCCCACTTTTTCTGGGGCATCACCAACAACTTCAAATTCAACATCCTTCCCTAGGTCCTCACTGTAAAAGAATAACACACTGTAAAACTGGACCACGCGACTATTTACAATAGCAAAGGCACACCAGAGAGACATTGCTCCTCAAAGCTCTAAGTGCATGTACTATGTTCACAGCAAATAGATCCTGATTTTCAAAGAGCTGATAAAATTAAAAATAAGACTCCACATAACAAATTTTTATTGTAATTCAAATGGTCAATACCACTGCCCCTTCAAATCAAGGAAAAGGTCTTTAAAAAATATTACAAAAAAAAAATATTACACAACTTTTACTGCTAGAGCAGAAAATGGACTTCAAAACTTTGTGACCCAATCTAGCTCTGAGGCATAATTTCTTCAGCTACCATGTTTAAAGATTCTATACACTCAGCTCTTGACCAGAGCCACCTGGTGTTTTAGGACTAGGAAGGTTTCACAGACTCTGGGTTTCCCCCCGTCTTTACCGGCAGCACCCTGCTTTTGTAATGAGGTCCCAAAAACATGTATGAAAGTTTAATGCATGAAAGCCAAGCAAAAGACTTACATGTTTTAAGGGGATTTCTGTTCCCAGAGAGCTAAAAAATATGATTAAAAAACCCTAATTATGCCCCCTCTTTAGACACCATCTGATAAATTTCCATTTTATTGTACATGTCCTTCCACTGTCTTCTCTTGTATAGCTGAACACAAGCACACCACTGGCATCCAATGGTGTCTGAAGCCAGAGATGACTCCCTAGCAATACCTATCTTTGACTCAATTGTCTAACTCTGGGAAACTCGTACTTATTACTAAGTCACATTCAGTCTTTCCTGTCATTCTATGCTTTTTACAAACCAACCAAGCACTACAATGTGATATTCTCCAAACAACTACATAAGCTTCAAGTTCACAGAGAGATGGCAATATTGGCAAAACAACTGGATGCTGATGGCAACTCCCTTTACATCTGTTTGCTGGGATGGTACCCGAAAGTCCCAAGTCAGGGTGTAGTTGAGGTGTATCAGTGGGAGCAATGCACCAAAATGCACGTGACTCAACAGCTAATCATACCCAGGCGGAGGGCCATCTGTCCTCTGTTATATACATGCAAATACTCCATAACGCAAGCACAAGAATGCTTTTTGTAAAAATGGGCAGGACATTAAATCAAATAAAAAGAAAAAAATACATGATTCAAAAATCTCTATAGGGATAATTTTTAAATGTCTTGGTATTGTTATATATCACAAATGAAATATTTGTCTACTAGGAGAAAGATTTCTTCCTTTCTTCTAATGAATATTTTAAACACTGAAGTTTTTATTTTAGTTCAATTATCGAAAAGAATTCACCCCCATTTCTAACTCTTTAAATGCCTGGATTTCTACCTTTTCTAGCTCTTTCTGATCAGACACTGTGGTGAGTTACCCTTAAATATTTTTTGCCTATCCCTTTTGTTTCTGAAATCCCAAATTCTTCTGTAGGTGAAGCCTCAGGGAACTTAGTAGCCAACTCAAGTAAATACACTTCATGGCTTCAAATGAACAGTAGGGCTTAAGGTAAGAAAATATTTTTTCTCCAATTTAAGTTTTTATATTCAAATAATATCTTAGACTTAAAATATTAATAGCTCCTACCTATGAAGGATGTTGATCAATAAAGTGTAGTCCTGAAGGAAGTCATCTGCTTGAAGCCGGCTCCCATTTCTAATTCCAAATTCTGACAACTTTTTGTGATTATTAGCTAAGAAATTGGAAAGGAATTTAGATACTTCAGTTATATATTCCACGGAGCAGTCATCGTAGTTTAAAAAAGATTAAACCCCTACTATAAGCTGAATCGGGTCACTCCCTCAAAGTCATTATGTTGGAGCCCTAACCCCAGCATACGTCACTGTATTTGGAGACAGTGCTTTTTAAAGAGGTGATTAAGTTATAATGAGGCTGTTAGTGCAGGCCCTAAATCAACCTAACCAGAATTCTTGTAAGAAGCCCCTCAAGAGAAAGCGAGCCTGTGGACATTTTGAATGACACAGCCGCCAGAATTATGAGAAAACAAATGTTTTTCTTTCTTTTTTTCTTTAAGATTTTATTTATTTGACAAAGAGGGAGATCACAAGTAGAAAGGCAGGCAGAGAAAGGGGAAGCAGGTCCCTCTCTGAGCAGAGAGCCCGATGTGGGGCTCGATCCCAGGACCCTGAGACCATGACCTGAGCCGAAAGCAAAGGCTTAACCCACTGAGCCACCAAGGCGCCCCAAGAAAATAAATTTCTGTTATTTAAGTCACCCTGTGTATTCTGGAATGGTGGCTCTACCAAACTAATCCACTAAAATATTAGGCACTTAGAAATTCAACTCTGAATGAAGAATATTCAACTACTAAAACTGGTTAAAAAGAACCAAACTGTGAGAAGTTCTGGCAACATTCTCCCATTCAAACCTATTAATTTGGAATCCCAGAGGAGCTGAAGAACAAATCAGAGTTGTTCAAAATGTTTTACTTGCAAAGAGGTTATCCAGGCCAACTTCAACAAACTACTTTTCAGCAAATTCTATAATTCAGAAAATGAGAAAACTTTGTTGATTTGAAAGGATTTTCCATTTTTCAACATTTCTCAATGGTGAGCCTCTGGGACCTCCCAGAAATAATCCCTCCAATCTAGCTTTAGCTTCTATGTGTCACTTCTGCTTCATGCAGCACAGTGGCTAATACCCACTAGCACTCAATAAGCCTTTGCCACATGAACTGTAAATACTCCAACAAAGACCAATTCCTCCAACCAAAACTTCTGGTGTCACCACCTCCTCCTCCCTATTTCTGAGTCTTTCTGCCTTAATTATCCTTTCTCTATTGCACATTCAAATGCTTTTCTCTCTTGACCTGTAAAAGCACTCAAGTATCACTTACAAAATGAAGTTCTTCCTCACTTGGCTCCCAGTTTCACCCTGTCTTCATGACAGACTGCGCTTTATTGAGTATCTGCTCCATGGAGGGGCACAGAATGCATAAAACCTGTTGACCTATGTAGTGCCTGGCACTAAGTAAATTCCATTTTACTTATTTATTTATTATAGATTTCATTTATTTATTTGACAGAGGGGTCACAAGCAGGCAGAGGCAGGCAGAGAGAGGGGGGAAGCAGGAGCCCAATTTGGGGCTCAATGCCAGGACCCTAAGACTAGGACCCGAGCCGACAGCAGAGACTTAACCCACTGAGCCACCCAGGCGTCCCAGTAAATTCCACTTTAAATTCTAGTTATCGGGCGCCTGGGTGGCTCAGCTGGTTGGGTCATAATCCTGGAGTCCTGGGATCGAGTCCGGCATCCGGCTCCCTGCTTGGCAGGGAGTCTGCTTCTCCCACTGACCTCTCTCCTCTCATGCTCTTTCTCTCAAATAAATGAATAAAATCTAAAATAAATAAATAAATAAATAAGTTCTAATTATCATTAAGTTTATGTGACTTTTCTATATAATCTAATTATCTCTTTTTCTTTGTTGGGTTTTTATAATTTCTTTTGTGGCTTATAAGGAAAATGGTTAGAAAGGATCCTTCCGGGGCACCCAGGTGGTTCAGTTGGTTAAGCAACTGCCTTCGGCTCAGGTCAAGGTCCTAGAGTCCTGGAATCGAGTCCCACATCCGGCTCTCTGCTCAGCAGGGAGTCTGCTTCCCCTGCTGACCTCTCTCCTCTCATACTCTCTCTCTCTCTCAAATAAATAAGTAAAATCTTAAAAAAAAAAAAAAAAAAAAGAGGGGCGCCTGGGTGGCTCAGTGGGTTGAGCCGCTGCCTTCGGCTCAGGTCATGATTTCAGGGTCCTGGGATCGAGTCCCACATCGGGCTCTCTGCTCAGCAGGGAGTCTGCTTCCCCCTCTCTCTCTCTGCCTACTTGTGATCTCTGTCAAATAAATAAATAAAATCTTAAAAAAAAAAAAAAAAAAAAAAGAGAAAAAGAAAGGATCCTCCCTTCTTGACCCTGAAACCCAGAAACTACAGACATTTTCTAATTCTCTTACAGAGTTCTTCCTTTCTTTCTTTAAGTAAACTCTATGCCCTATGTAGGGCTCAAACTCACAACCCCGGAAATTGAGAGCTGCATGCTCTACTGACTAAGCCACCAGGATGTCCCTACAGATTTCTTATTTTAACTGTTTAATCTACCTGGAATGCCTTTAGAGAATGACAGTTCTTACCCAGACTTCCATCTTTAAGCCCTTTCACACATTGTCCACTCACTACAAACTCCTCAGACCCAGACCCAAACTCCTTGTTTGCAAGAGAAATAGTTACCGTGCATTCATTCTATCCTGGTCAATTAGCATCATCTCTAATTCAGACTCCTGGGGACAGTCTTGTATCAGCCCAAAAACGCTACTTTTCCTCACCTGGCCCTTGAGCTCTGACTCCCAACCTCAACTACGTCATCTGCTAATGCCTCAGTAAACATCCCTCACTACCTTCATTTTTTTCTTCCTAAAGAGCTCCCTGCTTCCTCTTTCACATGCTTAACTCCCCCCCCCCCCCGCCCCCGTATGCCAGAAGGTAATATATTACTTCCCTGGTTATAAGCCCTGGTGGGAAAAGGGCACTGGAGGAAGAGAACAAACACACGTCACATGTATGGCATAGAACTCCCTCTAGCTGTGCCACCGCTGGCAACCCTGCAGAATACCACTTTCCAGTGAAATAAATAACTGGCCATGCCAAAAGCCTTTTATGTTTGTAAAGGCTGCTGATTCTGCCCAAGGACAGATACTGCCTTCTCTGCCCAGAGGACCATTCCATCTTTAAGAACCAGCCCAGAAGTCCTCTCTCCTGTGATCCTTCTCTCTTCGCAAGGCTATAACTCCTACTTTACACACTGTGTTCCTATCGTTATTTCTCAGGTTGTAGTAAATCCACTTGTTGATCACCTCTCCTATCCTTCCAGGCTGTCAAGTACTCCAAGGCGGGGACCACTGCCTTATTCACTCTTGAATTATAAAGACTATACCTATAACACAGGACTCTGAACAAATGCTCGCACCCTCAACAGCACATGTACTTTGCAGAAAAGGGCCAGAGATTTAAGCCACAGAGATTCTTGACCAGTTCCCATTTTTAAAGTCCTAGCATTTGAAAGAGCTGGCAGAACCACAGAACCAAGGAGAGAATGTATAGTCATGGATAAACTTTGTGTGTTATGAAGACAGCTGGCTAAAATGGGGCTTAAATATTCAACTAGATTCTTAAAAGAGACTATTACCTATCCAAAACATAGCCTCGAATTACTCATGACTTAGTATAACAAACATTTTCTTGACAAAAAACAAGTCAAGAATCCCGACACTAGGTTTTAATATAAAGGCTTGACGTTTGGGGCGCCTGGGTGGCTCAGATGGTTGGGCGTCTCCCTTCGGCTCAGGTCATGATCCTGGAGTTCGGGGATCGAGCCCCGCATTGGGCTCCCTGCTCGGCAGAGAGCCTGCTTTGCCCTCTCTCTCTCTGCTGCTCCCCCTGCTTGTGCTCTCTCGCTTTCTTCTGTCAAATGAATAAATAAAATTAAAAAAAAAAAAAAAAAAAAAAAAAAAAAAAAAAAAAAAAAAAAAAAGAGCTTGACACTTGAATAACCTCATCAGGATCTGGCAAAGTGTCCTAAATAAGTGAGTGGCCAATGAAAAAAATGTGTGAATAAATACATCCAGTATTTGGTGAAAAGAGGGCCCCCGGTTTTTGAAAGTAATGGTACATTAGGGATGTGGCAAAATCAGCTAAAATGGAAGCCCAAAGAGATGAGCTGCCAAAGTGACCAAAGAGGTATGGGAACATCTAAGTCTAACCAGACTGATTAGTGCAGTCTGAAGGGGACATAACCATAACCAATTCTAAGAAAGCTTAAAAAGAATCATATGTGGGGTGCCTGGGTGGCTCAGTCGTTAGGCGTCTGCCTTCAGTTCAGGTCATGATCCCAGGATCCTGGAATGGAGCCTCACATCGGGCTCCCTGCTTGGTGGGAAGCCTGCTTCTCCCTCTCCCACTCCCTGTTTGTGTTCCCTTTCTCACTGTGTCTCTCTCCGTCAAATAAATAAAATCTTAAAAAAAAAAAAAAAAAAAGAATCAAACGCATTGTACTTTGTACAACAAATACATTAACAAAAAGGATGACATGCTTGAACTTCTTAAAAAAGATTCATTTCATTTATTTTAGAGAGAGAGAGAGAGTACAAGTGGGAGGGGCAGAGGGAGAGAAAATCCCAGCGGACTCTGTATTTAGCACACAGGCTGACGTGGAGCTCAAACCCACAAACCCATGATCATGACCTGAGCCCAAACCAATAGATGGATAGTTAACCAACTGTACCACCCAAGTGCCCTGACCTGCTTGAACTTTTGAAAAGGCAAGCCTAGAAAGCCAAAAGTAGGTGCTGATTTTTCAGCATTACTTTCTGCTCTACAGCAGGCTATCAAGGCTTCTTTCTCTATTCTTGGAAGAAACACTTCATAGCCTTAAATTACACTTCCTACCCTAACAGTCAGGGCAATCTTCTCCAAGGATCCATGATATAGGCAAGGTGGTTCCTTGTTAGTGGACAAGAGCATTAGGGTCACTGTAAACCTAACTATGCACTGGGTTCTTGAGAAACAGCCCCTGAGATACCCTGACAACATGGGAGCCCCAAACCTGGAACTGTGGTGATCCCAGAAAGGTAGTGCCACCTAGGGAGCACACTTCCATGACCAAATATTGTCCCTTCAGCTGTGATACCGAATAACATGTATAGTAAATGGACAAACTAATGTTATGTCTTCATGGATACAGTTTCCACCCAAACGAGGGGAGTGAATAAACGCAATGTATGATACCTTCTGTCTCTCCTTCTTCTGAAGATATTAGGATTGTTCCTTTCCCATCTTCAATTTGGACATCTGGTGCTACCATAGCAAATTTTTCTTTCACTATCTATAAGAAAAAAAGATTTGAAATATTAATATATTATAGCTAAAGACCATAAAAAAAAAAAAGACATTTTTCCATAAAGGCTCTTACTTTTCCCTTCCTTTGGAAAGGGGTAAAGCTGTTCTTTAAGAAATGTCAGGATATGCAGGAAAGCACTGGAAATTCACCAAATTACTCCATACCCATGTTGTTCACCTTCCACCCCCACGTATAACCACTGATAAAGTTCAGATAAAACTTCCTCCAAACGGGAGACTGACAACTCTTGATTGGCTCTTAGTACTTTGTCCTTCCCTACAGATTAGACTGTGCTAGACACTTGGCTTATTTCATCTTAGTCTCTACGCCAATGCTGTATTTGCAGATGTTTTGTAGATGGAAAACTTATCATAAAACTGATTCTCAGATAGTTTTCCTCTTCCTAAGTTCCATCTCTCTTTAAATTCCAAGATGGATCAGGAGTGATAGTAATCTGTCAAATCCTAGCTGCCCTTAAAAATAAGAGGAATTCTTTAAAAGTCTGATTATCCCACAAATAGTGGGCTTGCCTTTAAGCTCAAGAATGACTACATACCAATTATAATTATTTCCTAAGAAATCGGGGGGGCAATCACCCTCTGCTGGCCAGTATACCAAATCCTGCTGCTTCTCCTCCGTTGAAACATAAGCTCAAATCAATCTGCCCTATGCAATCAGTTCTGGGAGAAAGGCTATTTCTCCCTCTTAAGCAGTCTGAGCCACAAGAATCTATTGCTCTCATGTCATATAAATATGAAACATGACGATGGGGATTAACAGAGAGCAATCTGAAGTGACCCAAAAGTGAGAAGTGGAACCCATGTGGGCCATTTACAGAGAAACTAATCTAAACTAATTTAGAAGGAACCTAAGGACCAGACCACATCCTAAACTTCCATTTCCTTCACTCCAGAGATCTGTTACTGGTGAATCCAGATCCAAAAATGCAGCATTTTTTAAGAGGCCAACTTAACGCACTAGAATCAGGACCATCACCAGACTGTTTAAGGATATCGCCTGTCAGGAAACACAGAAATTACACACTATCTGGGAACAGTGTCTCTCGCTTGCCAACAAACTGCATCACCTCTGTACCACCTGTGGTGCATACTCCATCCAAATTCATCTATTCCTTTCTGGGATGTGAAGCACATACTCTGGAACCACAGACCGAAAAACCAGTAGGAACCCAGATAGTAAAGCAACCTAGAATATCAGAGCAATGCACTTTAGTAGTCAGAATCTTTCAGAATCATTACGTGGCTTTTAGTCTGTTAACACACTAACACTATCAAGCAGAAAGGAACCTAGGTTTCCTGTTTTTAGTAAAGGAAAACAGACAAACCTTGTGGAAGAGAACCAGCCCCTGCACTTACCTTATCCTGTAATGTGAGAACAGTCACTTTGTGTACGTTCAGCCGAACAGTCACCTCTGGCTTGCTGGCACATACGTAACAATTAGGGTTAGGACGATCCAGTGCACAAGGCACAAGAAGCTTCTTTCTTGGGTTTGGTTGTTTATTCAAAAAAATCTTTGGAGGAGAAAAAATACATGCAGAATCCACAAATCTGAGTTACAATTTTATATACCATACAACCTAACGTCTACCATCTTCTTTATTGTACAGCCAATAAAAAAAATGACTTAAATATTCCCTTTTAGATTGGAAAAAAACGGAAGGAAAATCATGGCCTTTATTTAGTTTTTAAAAAAAGATTTTATTTATTTATTTGACAGAGAGAGAGAGAGAGAGAGAGATCACAAGTAGGCAGAGAGGCAGGCAGGGGTCAGGGGGAAGCAGGCTCCCTGCTGAGCAGAGAGCCTGATGCAGGACTCAATCCCAGGACCCTGAGATCCTGGACCTGAGCCAAAGGCAGAGGCTGTAACCTACCCAGGTGCCCCAAGTCACGGCCTTTTTAGTAAGAGCCTGATCTTTCAACTTTCTTTTCTACTTCGCTACCATGTGAAAGGCTGTGCTTACTGAAAAGAAATCTTGTACTAACTACTAAACTATTCTGCAAACTAATTTAGCAAAAGTAAGGGCCTAGCTGTACTCATCCATGGTATCACTAAAACAGTCTTTGGGTGTCTTCTTAGTGGTTGTTCCTATCAATTTGAAGCCAACTTCTCAAAAGCAATACACTTATTTCTCCAACTAAAGATAATGCTTTCACAGATGTACGAAACCAACATGCTGCTTTTCTTTTCAAGTTGTCTATGATTACGACATAAACGTTTATTAATTATGAGAAAAAATAATGTATTTCAGGCAGTATTAGCACCTATTTACCATTTCTCTGGTACCCACACAAAAACTAAAAGCCAATGCAAATTTTTAAAAACAGCACTATAAAAAAAAAAAAAAAAAAAAAAGACATTTTTAAAAAGTAACCAGCCTCATATTACTACAAAGTTTGGCAAACACTAGCAAGATTAATACCAAGAAATGTCGGATGAATGCTGGAAGCAAATACACAAATTCTCATTTCTTGATGACCTTCTTAAGTGTGGTCCTGCTAAGATGACTAATTCTAAAAAGGAACCCTATGGAGTCCCCAATTTTAATGAAGTAAATCCTGTGCAAGGCAGTAAGTGCTGGGGGGAGGGCTCCTGTACCAGTACTGCTAGTAGTTAGTCACTGCTAGCAGAGCCAGAGGCAGGGTTCAATGGGAGAACAGATTTGATCTGAGGCTTCACTGGGAAGATAACTGCGCCAAGGGAAATCAACTAGGAAAACAAATGCTAACACCATTAACATGCAGGCTAAACTGTTACTCCATCCTAAAATCCACTACGTTAAGTGGGAACCAAAAAAACCAGACATAAACCCAAGAGAAGGACAAAGCTAAGTAAGCAAAGCTACAGGAAACACATTTTTTTTTTTTTAAGATTTTATTTATTTATTTGAGAGAGAGGCAGTGAGAGAGAGCATGAGCGAGGAGAACGTCAGAGGGAGAAGCAGACTCCCCATGGAGCTGGGAGCCCGATGCGGGACTCGATCCCGGGACTCCGGGATCATGACCTGAGCGGAAGGCAGTCGTCCAACCAACTGAGCCACCCAGGCGTCCCTCAGGAAACACATTTTTAAAAAAATATTTTATTCATTTATTTGACAGAAATCACAAGTTGGCAGAGAGGCAGGCAGAGAGAGAGGAGGAAGCAGGCTCCCTGCGGAGCAGAGAGCCTGATGTGGGGCTCGATCCCAGAATCCTGGGATCATGACCTGAGCCGAAAGCAGAGGCTATAACCTACTGAGCCACCCAAGCACCCCAGGAAACAGACATTTCAATAAATTCAACAAACAATACTGTTTGTGAGCTCAAAGGGATACATACTGTAGCCACAGGACAACTCAGGCTACTATAAATTAGAAATCGAAAAAAAGTTAAAAAAAAAAAAATAAAAATGACAGCCAGGAGCGCCTGGGTGGCTCAGTGGGTTAAAGCCTCTGCCTTCGGCTCAGGTCATGATCTCAGGGTCCTAGGATCAAGCCCCTCGTTGGGCTCTCTGCTCATCAGGGAGCCTACTTCCTCCTCTCTCTCTCTCTCTCTCTCTCTCTGCCTACTTGTGATCTCTGTCAAATAAATAAAATCTTTAAAAAAAAATGACAGCCAAAAAAAATTTAAACAGCAAACCAAATGAACATGACAGACTGGCAATGATTCTATAGTCCTTCACCCCAAAATTTCATGAAAACAAAAGGTTTTTGTTGTTTAAAGTAGGCTCCAAGCCCAGCATCAAGCCCAACATGGGGCTTGAACTCACAACCCTGAGATCAAGACCTGAGCTGAGTCACCCACAGATGCCCCAACAATGTAAGAGATTTTCAGAGTTTATCAATAATGGCACTGAAAAGTAGGAGTACCATTGCAGAGGTAGTTACTGGTCATTTCAACACTGTAGTACAAAGAAGAACCTAAACAAGAGCAAAAGTATTGCCTACAATTTTTCTAAGAAAGTTTTTTGAATCACAAAGCTGGAAAGAATTCAGTAAAACTGCAAATGTTAGAAGCAAACTAGCTTGACAAAACTAGCTTGACTAGCTTGACCAGCTCAGACAAAAATGAGAGAAGCAAATGTTTTCCTTTTTGCTGTAATTTCCAGGAAGCTTACTTACACATAAACTCACAAGGTAACTGGAACATTGGTTTTTCCACTGCTTTAATCAATTTTATTGTTTTAACTTTTTAAATGATGTTTGATTTTTAAAGATTTTATTTGAACAGAGAGAGAGAGCACTTGAGTGCTTAAGCAGGAAGTCATGGCAGAGGAAGAGGGAGAAGCAGGCTCCTCACTGAGCAAGGAGCCCATCCCGAGGGGCTTGATCCCAGGACTCTAGGATCATGACCTGAGGTGAAGGCAGAGGCTTAAATTAACCAACTGAACCACTCAGGTTCCCCTTAAGTGATCTGTTTAATGTGCTTTTTATAATAAGTTACTTTTTTCCCCCTGAAGTATAGATTACTGTTTTTAAAAATATTTTATTTATTCATTTGAGAGAGAGCATGAGACAGAGAGTATAAGGCGGGGGGCGGAGCAGGTGGGGTGCAGAGGCAGAGGGAGAAGCAGGCTCCCTGCTGAGCAGGGAGCCGATGTGGCACTCGATCCCAGGACCCTGGGATCATGACCTGAGCTGAAGACAGATGCTCACCTACTGAGCCACCTAGGCACCCTAGACTGCTATTAAAAAGAGGCTGGACAGGGGCCCCTGGCTGGCTCAGTCGGCAGAACATGTGACTCTTGACCTCACGGTCAAGAATTCAAGGCCCACACTGAGCAAAGAACTTACTTAAAAAAAAAAAAAAACCAGGGGCGCCTGGGTGGCTCAGTGGGTTAAAGCCTCTGCCTTCGGCTCAGGTCGTGATCCCAAGGTCTTGGGATTGAGCCCCACATCGGGCTTTCTGCTTGGCGGGGAGCCTGCTTCCCTCTCTCTCTGCCTGCTTGTGATCTCTGTCAAATAAATAAATAAAATCTTTAAAAATAGTAATTTTTTTAAAAAAGTTTGCATAGAAAATGCAAATAGAATACTCACTGTTCTACATTGGTCTATTTTTCCTGATAAAATCTTCAATCCTTCCAATACTATTAACCCAGCAATCACTGCATTAGTGGTAGCGATAGCAGGAATAATGTTGCCTGCCATTGCTGAAAAACAAAGATGAATATGTTTAACTGTTAAAAAAGAGTAACTTAGAATTTTAGGTAGTGCAACTAAAGTACATAATGACTCACATTTTATATCAAATCTGCTCTTCATATTCATACTGAAAATATGCATCCTGAGGTTCGCGGCAGAGGTGACAAAGTCCATTGCAGATGGGTCATCCTGTCAACAATTTAAGCTTTAAGATTTAAAAAGTCTTCCCACAAACTTACTAATTTAGTTAGTATCACCTTCAGAACAGTACTTTCACATGTTTTGTAACACTGCAGACAGTAATCAAAAGAAATGGCCTTGAGGAAGAAGCCAAGGCCTCATTATCAACTTCCTGGATCCAGGACTGTAGCCTGACAAGAATGCCAAGACCCACCAGGCCTCTAGGAACTCACTCCCGCTTAAACAGATACAGTGGAGACTAAGTGTATAGACTGGAACACCAATTCCACTCATGGATGGTGGCAACCCTCTCCTGGGCCCATCTGTCTGTAATGGAGATTGTTTGGTAACAGCAAAGAGATAAAAGCTTTTTAGAGAAAAGGGCTTCATTAAAGACTCAAACATCTGGACTACACCTTTTGGTCTTCCTTCTCCAAATTCCCTTCAGATACACCACGCTCTGTACTTGCAGTTTCTTCTCACATGTGGCAATAAAACAGAAGTTTTCCCTGACCATTTCTATTCTTCCTGAGATTATATCTTGGTTGCTTTAGATTTCAGCAAGGTTTCCTGCTTCACTAAGAACATACTATTATAGCCTGTAATTCAAAAGCACCGACGTACAGAAGAAAAAGCACTGACAGAATCTGAGTTCTCTAGATACTTATTGGCTGGCTGGCTAGCCTGAGACAAATGAAATTCCTTAAATCCGTAATTCCTTAACTATTAAGTAGGGAAAACCATATAAATATTTTACTAATGTTATAATGAGGATTAAGTGTGAGTATTTAACAGTACCCAAAAGTGTTCATCAGGTACTTTCCTAGGCAACTGGTTCACCATATCCATTAGATGTAGATTTTAATCAGAGGGTAACAACCCCCAGTTTGTTTCATTATCTAGCCCCGTGTATGAATGAAAATGTACCAAATCACTATTATAACAACAATGAAAATATGTATTTATTAAGTAATCTTTATACAACATAAACCCAAAAGGATGTTTACAAGAATCCCCACCCCAAAATATAAACTAACTTACTCTAATTTAGATGCCTAATTCAATCACAGTTTCAAAATTTGCACAAAATTATCATCTTAGCTTCATAAAACTGACCAAACTTTCCCCCTTACATCTCATGGCAAATCTCTACCATCATAGAAACATATAAACTTTATCACAGCTAAAATCACTTGTGGACATAGAAAACACTGATTACAATTAAAAATAAGATTAATTCATTAAATTTCAAAATATGACATCTAACCACAAAATACTATTATTTTAACTTGTAAGAATAATTATATTTTTGTATTTAGAGGTCTCAGACCTTTCACTATTTCAATAAAAGGGCAATTTTATTACTTTCAAGGTTAAATCAGGCCCATGAGCTGTTGTCTCCAAAAGGATTTTATGACTTCTATTAACAAATCTGTATTACACAAGAAAGTTTTTAAGCCAGTGAAACATTTTCTTCAATAAATTCACAGTACTTCTCTAGTCCAATTATATTCTCCAAACGTAATTATAAACTACAAATCCATACCCAAAATCTAAAATGAAGTTCTATGATATTATTTGAATTCACGTACAGAAAATTCATAGTTCAATGTAGTAATCAGAAGTGAGAAGATCCAAGCAAAATCAACCTTATGTTCTCAAATTCTGGTAGAATAAATGATATCCAAAAAATTACTAGTTTTTGGTTATAGTTCAAGAACAAAAATATGCATGTGATATAGAATTGTCACAAATTTTCAAAACAAACCTTGTCCCATATGAGCTCAGCTCCATCCCCTTTTTCTGCTAAATTAACTCTCAAAGTCTCAATGCTCTTGGAAAAAAGACATGCATAGCTCTTTACATCTAGAACCTGCTGGTCTTTCAGACCTAACTGCGGTTCATTTTGTTGATCTGATGCATTGGTTTCTTCTCCTAAGGGAAAAAAATATTAGAAATTTCACTATTAAACATCATTTCTGTATTTTACTTAAAAACTCAAGGCTTGACTATTAAGAAAATAAAAATGAAACAAATTCCATTAAAATAATTATCAGGAAACTACAAATATTTGTTCAAGAAAATTGCTAATAGTGAAGAAGGTCATAAAATCATTGGAGAATTCAAAGATACAATGTCAGTAAGATGATAAGCATTATGCCCAGCACACAGCATTCAGTAAGTGGAAGCTATCAGAACCATACTGAAATTTAGTCCATGAAGTCAAATATTCTTTATTGTAGAGAACTGCTCCAAACTGATACCTGTAATCTCCTGGGACCCTTTATGTTTCAATGTGCTGACCACATTGAATTGAATGTGTTGTGCATATATTAATTACAATGTAACTTAGATAAGGCACAGACATAATGTGTGGAAGGGGCAGTGGGATAAGGAAGAAGTTATTACTACAATAGTTTTTCTTACATTTAAAATTGTAAGTATGTCCCTAACCTAAATCTTAAAGAGATAATCGCACAAGGGTACAAAGATGTACGTGCATGTATTCTTTTTTTTTTTTTTTTAAATTTTTTATTTATTTGACAGAGATCTCAAGTAGGCAGAGAGGCAGGCAGAGAGAGGGGAGAGGAGGAAGCAGGATCCCTGCTGAGCAGAGAGCCCGAAGCGGGGCTCGATCCCAGGACCCTGAGATCACGACCTGAGCTGAAGGCAGAGGCTTTAACCCACTGAGCCACCCAGGCGCCCCTGTGCATGTATTCTTATCACAACACTATTTGAGGGAAAATATGAAACAAAGGATAACCAGTAAGGGACTAATTAAATAATACTGACTGGAAAGAGCAAGTAAGAATATATAAATGTGTATGATTCCATTGATGTAAAGTGCATAAATAACTGCCCTTTGTTTCTGTGCATAGAGTTGACTATCAAGACATTCCCTATATGTTAATAGTGGCTATTTCTCTAGGTGACAAGATTTCTAGCATCTTCCTTCTCCATGTTTATGAAATTCTTACTATGAAATTCAGGGTTATTTAAAGATTTTAGGTGAGAGAATTTCCAACGTAGGTATCCAAAAGACTAAAATGTATTTAAGTTTATTTATTTAAGCAACCTCTACACTGAAAGTGAGCCTTGAACTCACGACCCTGAGATCAACAGCCATATGCTCTTCTAACAAATCCAGCCAGGCACCCCATAAAATGTTATCTTTAGGGACGCCTGGGTGGCTCAGTTGGTTAAGCGGCTGCCTTCGGCTCAGGTCATGATCCCAGCGTCCTGGGATCGAGTCCCACATCGGGCTCCTTGCTCGGCAGGGAGCCTGCTTCTCCCTCTGCCTCTGCCTGCCACTCGTCTGTCTGTGCTCTCTCTCTCTCTCTCTGACAAATAAATAAATAAAATCTCTAAAAAAAAAAAAAAAAAAAAAAGTTTTCTTTACCTTGACTTTGTACTTCAGCCCAGTCCAACGGAACTGGAGGTTTCCTTTTCCGCCACAGTTTGTCCATTGTCAACAGATACCGGATATCATCTTTAAAAAGCTTAAAAAAGTAAAAACAAAAAAATAAATAGAAGATAAAATCCCACAAATCCTACAGTCCCTATGCTGATAAAACATAAAATTTCACTGGTTTACTATAAATAATACACCATAAAATCTTCTGATTTAAAGACATGTCCTGTACCAGTAGACTAACAATCTCCAAAAGAATAACCCACAAAACGTAAACCTTTTATTAAAAGAAATTTTATACAGAACGTCTGTATCTGAAACAGTGAAAGCAGAAATGCTGAGAAAAACGGAGTAAAGGAACTCTGAATAGTGCTCATGGTCCCTGCCCTCCTAAGTCACCACCCCAAAGCATACCTAAAGTTCCAAAGATCAAACTGAACCAAAATCATGCCAATCAAGAAGGTAAATAAACATATACCAGTTCCACAAGAATTTAGTAAAATCAGAGCCTAGAGATACCAGTTGGCAATATTGTCAAGTTCATGGGTATAGCAATAAGGCATAAACATTTTATTTATCTGAGAGAGCATGAGAGAGAGAGCACGAGCAGGGAGGAGGGGAAGAGGGAAAAGCAGGCCTCCCATTGAGCTGAGAGCCTGACACGGGACATAATTCCAGGATTCTGGGATCATGAAGGCAGATGCTTAACCGACTGAGCCATCCAGGCACCACAAGCATACACATGTTTAAAGTACCGTTCTCAAAACCAGGATTTAACCACCTGTAACATCTTTGAAATGTGGTCTGCCCCCTCAAAAAGCCCAAAACCAAAACAATTTCTTTTTCAAAAGCGTTATGGGGTGTGTGGGTGGCTCAGTTAGTTAAATGTCCAAGTCTTGATTTCAGATCAGGTCATGATCTCAGGGTCATGAGATCGAGCCCCAAGTCAAGCTCTGTCCTGGAGTGGAGCCTGCTCAAGATAAAAACATGTTATAAACATTATTATATGTAGCTGAGAAAATCAAGTGCACTATCCTATTATAGAATTTCAGATGATTTTAGTATATTTACTTCTTCCTCAGCTGTATTTTCTACTGTCAGTCTATTTAGTCAATACACTTATTTTATGTATCAGCTATGAACCTAAATTTGGCTTAATAAAAAAATTCAGGACAATTTCTTTTTTAAAAAGATTTTATTTATTTTAAAAAGAGAGTGAGGGTGAGCATAAGCGGGGGAGGGGCAGAAGGAGAGAGAAACTCTCAAGCAGATACCCCAATGAGCCCAGTGCCCAATGCAGGGCTCAATACCACGATCCAGAGATCATGACCTGAGCTGAAATCAAGAGTCAGCTGCTTAATCGACTGAGCCACCTAGATGTCTCCAAAATTCGAACTATTTCTATCAAAATATATTCAATTCAATCAATATTAATGAAGCATCCTTAAATATTTGGAAAACCAGCCAAATATACAAATAGAATATAAATTTAGTGTGAATACCACATAGCTTTGAGTACTAACAGGAATTTTGTTCTGAGGAATAAGGAAAGAGTTCCAGGAGATGGTAACATCTGAAATGGATATATAGGTAACGAAATGACTTCAGTATGATTTGGGCAACAAATCCAGTTAGACATGTTTTACAGAGGACCTTAAGCGCTTGACTAAAAAGCCTCAGGCAATGGCGAATTAGCATGGTTTTCATTGCACAAGCTCCATACCCTTTATCCAATTATTAAATACTGGGAATCCCTCAGAGTTCTGTACTAAACAAACCATCCTCATGCTCTTTTCTCTTAGGCCTACAAATCCATCTAAACTCTGGTTGCCTTTAGGATTACCTGTCCTTACTCTAATATTCTACAGGAATCTCAAATTGATTCTATTGCCTAATGCCATCCTCTAATCCCTACACAACACACCTGCTTCCTCTTACCTACCTCAGAGAATGGCACGTTGTTCATTTCCTGCCCAGCAGGAAACCAGACATTGTTCCTATTCCTCACCATAAACATCCTAAGTCTGTCTTTCTTCCTTTTTTAAAAAAAGATTTTATTTATTTGACAGAGAGAGAAATCACAAGCAGGCAGAGGCAGGCAGAGAGAGAGAGAGAGAAGGAAGCAGGCTCCCTGCCAAGCAGAGAGCCCGATGCAGGACTTGATCCCAGGACCCTAAGATCATGACCTGAGCCCAAGGCAGAGATTTAATCCACTGAGCCACCCAGGCAACCAGTCTTTCTTTTTAAAAAAGATTTTAGGGACGCCTGGGTGGCTCAGTTGGTTAAGCAGCTGCCTTCGGCTCAAGTCATGATCCCAGCGTCCTGGGATCGAGTCCCGCATCCGGCTCCTTGCTCGGCAGGGAGCCTGCTTCTCCCTCTGCCTCAGCCTGCCACTCTGCCTGTGCTCATTCTCTCGCACTCTCTCTCTCTGACAAATAAATAAAATCTTAAAAAAAAAAAAAAAAAGATTTTATTTGCTTATTTCAGAGAGAGAGAGAGAGCGAGAGCACACGGCCTGAGCATGGAGGGGCAGGGGAGATCAGATCTTAAACAGACTCCCCACTGAGCATGGAGCCAAACGTGGGGCTCAATCTCACAACCCTGAGATCATGACCTGAGCCAAAATCAAGAGTTGGACACTTGGGGCTCCCGGGTGCCTTAGGTGGTTAAGCAGTTGCCTTTGGCCCAGGTTGTGATCCCAGAGTCCTGGGATGGAGCCCTGCATTGTGCTCCTTGCTCAGCAGGAGTCTGCTTCTCTCTCCCTCCCTCCCTCCCTCTGCCTGCAGCTACCCCTGCCTGTTCTGTCAAATAAATTAAAAAAAAAAAAAAAAAAAAAAAAAAATCAATCTTTAAAAAAAGGGAGGGGGGAATGCCTGGGTAGCTCAGTTGGTTAAATGTCTGCTTCAAGCTCAGGTCATGATCCCAGCATCCTGGGATCAAGTCTACATCAGGCTCTCTACTCAATGGGGAGCCTGCCTCTCCCTCTAACTGCTGCTTCCCCTACTTGTGTGCTCTCTCACAAATAAATAAATGATTTTTTTTTTCTAAAAAAAAAAAAAAAAGAAGAGTTGGACATTTAATCAACTCAGCTACCCACTGCCTTAAACAAATCTACTTTTTCTCCACCCTCCACTGGGAATGCAGATAGGTTGTATTTCAGATTATTCTAGCATTGTACAACTTCAAAAGGCACCATCCCATATTGATTACAACAGGAATATCAGGTCCTAGAATGGTGCACAGCATACCCTCTATATTTGATCCTACAGACCACCTGTTAATGGATTCCCATTGCCTTGGTATAGCATCCTTGTCATGACCTAAAAAGTCTTGCCTGATGTAGCCTCAGGTTGTGTTCCCAGTCCTCTTCCCACTCTCCCCTTTGATGGAAATTATTTCAGTTTTCTGACCTGAGACCTTCTTTGTATATGTACCATTCTTATCCCCACAACAATTCTTTAAAGTCTTCGGTTGAAATGTCACTTCCTCTGGAACGCCTCTTTTGAACCCTCATAATAGATCCAATAACAATGGCTAATAACGATGTTAAGTCTACTTAGTATTAAAAAGGGTTCCAGGGGTGCCTGGGTGGCTTGGTGGTTGAGCTTCTGCCTTTGGCTCGGGTCATGATCTCAGGGTCCTGGGATCGAGCCCCGCATCGGGCTCTCTGCTCAGCGGGGAGTCTGCTTCCCCTCTCTCTCTGCCTGCCTCTCTGCCTACCTGTGATGTCTCTCTCTGTCAAATAAATAAATAAATAATCAAAAAAAAAAAAATAAAAATAAAAAGGGTTCCAATACTCTCCCTCTCTCTCTGACAAATAAATAAATTTTTAAAAAAAATTTTTAAAAAAGGGACGCCTGGGTGGCTCAGTTGGTTAAGCAGCTGCCTTCGGCTCAGGTCATGATCCCAGTGTCCTGGGATCGAGTCCCACATCGGGCTCCTTGCTCAGCAGGGAGCCTGCTTCTCCCTCTGCCTCTGCCTGCCACTCTGTCTGCTTGTGCTCGCTCACTCTCTCCCTCTCTCTCTGACAAATAAATAAATTAAAAAAAAAAAAAAAAAAAAAGGTTCCAATACATCTGATCTTAATGCCGTAACACTCTGAATTTGATATTACTTGTTCCATGTTTGATTTTTCCTCTAAACTACGAGTCACCTACAAAGAGCTGGGACCCTATTTTCTATCTTATTCACCGCTGTATCTCCTGTCAGAGTGGTGACCAGCACATAGCAGATGCTTAGTTATCTACTGAACAGACTGGAGATATCCTTCAGATAATGCTGGCATTCAAATGTTGCTCAGACTAGAAGGGGAAGAGGAATATGGACACAAGTTTGGAAAATACTTTCACTATCCATAACAGAACTAAGTACATTTTAAGCATAACCAAAATCTGGTTTTCTAAAGAAAAGACTGTAACAAGGAAATAAATGCAACAGATTTTAAGAGTCAACCTGTGACACCTCTTTCACTAAGGAAAAGAGAGGAAACATAAACTGGAGGGAGTAGTAGGCCATTTGCTTAGGACATTGGGACCTATGCATGTTGGAAAGGAGCCCCGAAAAAAATCAAGAGAGCAGAGAGAAAATACTGTTTAAAAACTAAGGTACAAAATAATTAAATTGGTAAAATATGGTGATAAAGAAAAAAATTTAAAAGCAGCAAGAAAAGGGGCGCCTGGGTGGCTCAGTGGGTTAAGGCCTCTGCCTTCAGCTCAGGTCGTGATCTCAGGTCCTGGGATCGATCCCCACGTCGGACTCTCTGCTCAGCAGGGAGCCTGCTTCCTCCTCTCTCTCTGCCTGCCTCTCTGCCTGCTTGTGATTTCTCTCTCTGTCAAATAAATAAATAAAATCTTAAAAAAAAAAAAAAAAAAAGGCACCAAGAGAAAAAGAAGATAGTAGCTTACAAAGGAAATCCCTTAAGGCCAGCAGGAGATTTTTCAGGAGAAACGTTTCAAGCCAGAAAGCAATGACATGATATATTCCAAGAGCTGAATGGGAGAAACCTGTGGCCAAGAATACTTTATCCAGCAAAGCTATTTTTCGGAATACGAGATTAAAAAATTCCCCAAATGAAAAAAAAGTTCATGACCATTAAACCAGCCCTATAAGAAATATTATAGGGGGACGCCTGGGTGGCTCAGTTGGTTAAGCCGCTGCCTTCGGCTCAGGTCATGATCCCAGGGTCCTGGGATCGAGTCCCGCATCGGGCTCCTTGCTCAGCAGGAAGCCTGCTTCTCTCGCTGCCTCTGCCTGCCTCTCTGCCTGCTTGTGTGTATTCTATCTCTGGCAAATAAATAAAATCTTAAAAAAAAAAAAAAAAAAAAGAAATATTATAGGTAACTCCATGAGTGAAAAGGAGAGACCAAAAGTGGCAGTATGAAAGTACTAAACACAAAAGCAGTAAGAATGAATATTTCTGTAAAAAGTCAGACAAGGAACTCACAAAATAAAAGGATGTAAAGCATGACAACAGGTTTATACTGTTGGAGGTGTGGAGGCATAAAGAATGGGTTCAAACGTCAACCATCAACTTAATACAGACTGTTATATGGAGAAGCGGTTATAATACAAACTTAATGGCAAGCACAGACCAAAACCACTAGTAAATATCCAAAGAATAATGAGAAGGAAATCCAAATGTATTACTAAAGAAAATCTCGGGACCCCTGGGTGGCTCAGTTGGTTAAGTGGCTGCTCAGGTCATGATCCCAGCGTCCTGGGATCGAGTCCCACATCGGGCTCCTTGCTCAGCAGGGAGCCTGTTTCTCCCTCTCCCTCTGCCTGTCTGCCTGTGCTCAATCTCTCTCTCTCTGACAAATAAATAAAATCTTAAAAAAAAAAAAAAAATCTTTAAAGAAAATCAGCAAGCCATGAATGAGAGAAAGACAAAAACGGATCGGAGAAAATCTTCAGGAACAACCACAAAAAATGAGAAACACACTTGATGGATTGAGTAGCAGGATGGAAGAAGCAGAGGAATTAATTAGAGGCCTAAAAGACAGAGTAATGGAAAGTATTCAAGTTGAACAAAAGAGAAAAAAGAAATATGCAAAATGGGACAGACTTAGAGAACTTAGTGACTCTACCAAACATAACTAAAATTTGTATAACCAGAAGGAGAAGAGAAAGGGGGACAGAAAACTGATGTGAAGTAATAGCTGAAAACTTCTCTAATCTGAGGAAGGAAACAAATATTCAGGATCCAGCGGGCACAGAGAACTCCCATCAAAATTAACAAAAGCAGGATGCCTGGGTGGCTCAGTTGGTTGAGCCGCTGCCTTCGGCTCAGGTCATGATCCCAGGGTCCTGGGATCTAGTCCCGCATCGGGCTCCTTGCTCAGCGGGAAGCCTGCTTCTCTTGCTGCCTCTGCCTGCTTGTGTGTACTTTATCTCTGGCAAATGAATAAAATATTAAAAAAAAAAAAATTAACAAAAGCAGGGCCCCTGGGCAGCTCAGTAGGTCAAAGCCTCTGCCTTCAGCTCAGGTCATGATCCCAGTGTCCTGGGATTGAGTCCCAAATCAGGCTCTCTGCTCGGCGGGGAGCCTGCTTCCCCACTCCCCCTGCCTACTTGTGATCTCTGTCAAAAAAAATTTAAAAATAATAATAATAATAAATTTTAAAAAATCAACAAAAGCAGACAAACACCAAAACATACTATAATTAAACTGGCAAAACAGAGTGATAAAGAAAAAATTTTTAAAAGGTACAGGGAGCACCTGGCTGGCTCAGTCAGTACAGCATGTGACTCTCAGTTTTAGTTTTGAGTTCAAGCCCACATTCAGCATGGAGCCTACTAAAAAAGAGTAAGGTACAAGGGGAAAGAAAAAGTAGAATTGACCTTTACTTAAAAAGATTTCTCTCAAGGGGCGCCTGGGTGGCTCAGTGGGTTAAAGCCTCTGCCTTCGGCCCAGGTCATGATCCTGGGATCCTGGGATCGAGCCCTGCATCGGGCTCTCTGCTCGGCAGGGAGCCTGCTTCCCCTCCTCTCTGCCTACTTGTGATCTCTGTCAAATAAATAAATACAATCTTAAAAAAAAAAAAATCTTGTAGATTTCTCTAGAAATATTCAGCAGGCAAGTAATACATACATACAGAACACATATTAATGAAGAAGGATTCAACCAAGAATGAGAAGATTAGGAATTCAAGAGTAATTCAATACATGTCAAACTCCCAAGAGATCTGAGCAGGAAAGGGATATAAAAGAAGACAAGAAACAGCAGGAACCAAAGGAAAACCAAGAAGTTCAGTGTAAGTGAGGGAAGGAAAGCCAACCAAGAGTGTATAAGTGGGCCCCTCTATTTTAATTCCTATGATGATGCTATATTGATTTAGCCTGAGTGCTAGAATTCTAAAACGTAGGGGCGCCTGCACAGCTCAGCTGGTTAATAAGCCACTGCCTTTGGCTGAGGCCATGATCCCAGGGCCCTGGGATCAAGCCCCACATGGGCTCCCTGCTTAAGAGGGAAGTCTGCTTCTCCCCATCCCCAGCTCATGCTCTCTCTCCTGCTCACTCTCTCTTTCAAATCTTTTTATTCCAAAACCTGCTTATCCTGATGACATCAATCAACTTATTAAGACAGCATTAGACATAAAAAGCATGTGTTTCATGTACTATTTTAAAACAAACAGAATAATCAATCTATCTATAATTATAAAGAAAGTAAATATAACCTTGGTAAAAAGTTTAACTGGATCATATCCAGTTGATTTAGCCCATTCCTTAGTAGAAATACGTTTAATGTCACCATCTTCATTAGATGCTCTGGCTCTGGCTTCAGCTTCCATTGGTTCCCCTACAAAACAAACACCGTTTCATTCTCAGCTATAATAAATGTAGAACTAAGCTCTCATCTACCTTCGGGGGGAAAAAAGTCATTCGTGGAAATCACCTGCACAAGACACATTCAGAGTTCAAAAATAAAGAATAATATGCTCATCATCTTTTTCTACCTCAGTTTCTGAAGGCCACGTGTAGAACAGTTCAAAATATGGACCTATAATCAGATGTGGAAACAACTCTCTGCTCTATTTACTACATCTGTGAAATTTCTGCACCTTGTCCTCACCAGTAAATGGAACCACTCACTTTTAAAACATTGATTTAAAGATGAAATAACCCATCTTAAACACATAATATACTGTCTAACACAAAACAGCAACTATTTTTTTCTCCTCTTCTGCTACTAATATTAAGTTAGCAAAATAAAGGCAGTCCTCATTAAATAAGAGCACAGATCCCAGTCTACTCACAGGAAGCTTCAGGGTCAGCTCTGTCAGGGGACACTTCTTGATCAGCATCTTCTTCCCCAAACAACTGGCTATAATAAAAGTAATAAATATTTATGTTCAACAAAATATTCTGAACAAATACTTACTTTTCCTACTTCCCCTCAAAACAACTAATTTAGAATATTCCAAATCCTTAGGAGGAATAAGGAATAAACAATTGGCAGGCTAAATTCTGTACACCTATATTCATTCCTATCATCTAGGCTGTGCAAATTCCTATGTTAAAATCTTTGATCAAGACATAGGTGAGGGGCGCCTGGGTGGCTCAGTGGGTTAAAGCCTCTGCCTTCGGCTTGGGTCGTGATCTCTGGGTCCTGGGATCGAGCCCCACATGGGGCTCTGTGCTTGGCAGGGAGCCTGCTTCCCCCCACCCCTTGCCTGCCTCTCTGACTACTTGTGATCTCTGTCTGTCAAATAAATAAAATCTTGAAAAGAAAAAAAGACATAGGTGAGCAGCTTTTTCATTTTACTTGGACAACATTCTAATGCCAGAATGATACTTGTGAAGTACACCTGCAGCTAGCTATTAAAAATACATTATTACACATCTGCTATGTGCTGGGTGCGTGCACATCTAGGTTTAAGAATAAGCAGTGAGTTAAGATGTTTTTTCCATGGTAATGTATCTCTTTACTACTAAAAGGCCTTCAAAAACAATGTATTAAGCAGGAATTCTCTTTTGTTAATCCAGTCATCCTAAAAACTATTTAATAACACTTATAGGAATATAATGTTCCACCTTTCCTCAAGTACTTGACTTACAAGTACTCGTAAGTACTTTTCAAAGGAATCCTTTGCAGTTAAAAAAAAAAAAAAAAAAAAGGAAAAGCTATCATCTCAAAGCTTCTCAAAACTCCTAATATACCCTACAAGAAAATGCCCACTTGTTTCCCAAAGTGACTGTACCAATTTTCACCCCCCACAAAGGCATGTAAGAGCTCCTATCCATTCACCTCCTCTCCAGACTTAATGTTTGGCCAAATTACTGAGTATAAAATAGTATCTTGTGATTTTGTTATTAACTTTTCATGTTAGTCATTAAGTTAAACATTTTTTCATTTGCTCATTACCTACGTGGGTTTCCCTCTAAGTGAAAAAAATGCCTGTTCATATTATTTTGTCAGGCTATTTTTTTTTTAAGATTTTATTTATTTATTTGACAGAGAGAGATCACAAGTAGGCAGAGAGGCAGGCAGAGAGAGAGGAGGAAGCAGGCTACCTGCCAAGCAGAGAGCCCGATTCGATTCGAGGCTCGATCCCAGGACCCTGGGATCATGACCTGAGCCGAAGGCAGAGGCTTTAACCCGCTGAACCACCCAGGCATCCCAGGCTGTCTATTTCTTGATGAATATATTCTAAGATCATAAGTTATTTTATTTTTAAAGATTTTATGTATTTATTTGACAGAGGGTCACAGCAAGAGGGGGAACAGAAGTAGGGGCAGTGGGAGAGGGAGAAGCAGGCTTCCCGCAGAGGACGGAGCCCGATAAGGGGCTTGATCCCAGGACTCTGGGATCATGACCTGAACCGAAGGCTGAGGCTTAACGAATGAGTCACCCAGGCACCCTTAAGATCATAATTTTTTAGTTGACTTTATGTTGCAAATATTTTCTCATAATGTCTTTTGACAAGAAGTATTTAATTCGAGGGGCATCTGGGTGGCTCAGTGAGTTGGGCTGCTGCCTTCGGCTCAGGTCATGATCTCAGGGTCCTGGGATTGAGTCCCACATCGGGCTCTCTGCTCAGCGGGGAGCCTGCTTTCTCCTCTCTCTCTCTCTGCCTGCCTCTCTATCTGCTTGTGATCTCTGTCAAATAAATAAGTAAAATATTAAAAAAAAAAAAAAAAAAAGAAGTATTTAATTTGAAAGCAACCCTTTCTTTTATGGTTAGCACTTTGTGTCTTGAGACATTGTTCCCTGAAGATTCTCCCCTTTATTAGAAAGATTTTTTTTCTGTTGACATCTAAATACTTAATCCATCTGGACTTAATTTTTTTATTTTAAGATTTTATTTATTTGACAGACAGAGATCACAAGTAGGCAGAGGCAGGCAGAGAGAGAGAGGAGGAAGCAGGCTCTCTGCTGAGCAGAGACCCCGATGCAGGGCTTGATCCCAGGACCCTGAGATCATGACCTGAGCCGAAGACAGAGGCTTAAACCACTAAGCCACCCAGGCGCCCAATGTATTATTTAAAGTAGAGAATGTTTTTTCCACATTGATAATGAATTGTTCTACCTTTTATTTAATCCCTTCTTTCATTTGGGATCTCTTACCCAACATTGGTCATGAGCTCTGCATTGTCCTAATGGTCTGTTTTCCTATCTCTGTACCAGCAACACACTGTAAGTTCCTTTTAGCTTATTTCAAACCTTGACATCTATCAGAACAAGTAACCTCAACCTACTCCTTTCCAGGAATACATAAAAATTTTATTATCAGCTGAACAACTTCCAGTACAAACCCTGATGAGATTTTTTTTTTTTAATTTTATTTTTATTTGACAGAGATCACAAGTAGGCAGAGGCAGGCGGAGGGTTGGGGGAGCAGGTGGCAGGAAGCAGGCTCTCTGCTCAGCAGAGAGCCCAATGCGGGGCTGGATCCTAAAACCCTAGGATCATGATCTGAGCTGAAGGCAGAGGCTTTAACCCACTGAGCCAACCAGGCACCCCCCCCCCCCGATGAGATTTTAATTGGAACTGCATTTGAATCTATAGATCAACTTGAAGACAAATGACACATACACAATATTAACACTTCCTATCCACAAATACATTCTTTACTCTTATTTTATCCTCCTTTTTATGTTCTAATAGTTACTATAATTTTCCATATTGGGTCTTATAAATCAAGACTTATAAGTACCTGAGAATATCAGGTACTTCATGCTTTTAGATGCTTTATATTTAGTTATCTTTAATGTTTAATTATATGATTTTATAGTGAGTTATCTATTTTTATACTTCCTACCTGCCTGAGGCTGCATATAGAAATGTAATCTTTTAGTCCGCCATGCTGCTAAACTGTCATTATTTCTAATAATCTGTCTATAGATTCTTTGGTGTTTTTTATACAGGCTATATTGTATGTAACTATATTGTACGTAAAGAGTGATGTTTCTTTTTTTCTCATCTCTTCTCCTATATTTCCATTTTGTCTTATTGTGTGGGCTAGGAACATCATCAAGCAGCAGCAATAATGGGCATCCTCATGCCAGCTCTGATTTCAAAGGGGATGACTTGTAACTTTTATCATTAAAAATAATGCTGGGACACCTGGGTGGCTCAGTTGGTTAAGCGGCTGCCTTCGGCTCAGGTCATGATCCCAGCGTCCTGGGATGGAGTCCCACATCGGGCTCCTTGCTTGGCAGGGAGCCTGCTTCTCCCTCTGCCTCTGCCTGCCACTGTCTGCCTGTGCTCGCGCGCGCGCTCTCTCTCTCTCTGACAAACAAACAAATAAAGTCTTAAAAAAAAAAACACCTTATATTGGTGCACCTGGGTGGCTCAGTTGGTTGGGCATCTGCCTTCAGCTTGGGTTGTGATCCTTGGGTCCTGGGGTAGAGCCTTGTGTCAGGCTCAGCAGAGGTCTTCCTCTCCTTCTGCCCCTCCCCCCACCTGTGTGCATGCTCTCTCAAATAAACAAAATAAACTTTCAAAAATATTTAAAAATAATGCTTGTATTGTATATACAATAAAAGGTATCAGGGCTCCTTGGAGAAAGGTCTGATTCTATGGCAGGAAATAACAATGAGCCTGAACTTCTAGTACCAGAAAGCAAGGAACTGCTCCCCAAACACCTCCACCCACATTGATGGCAGCATGTCTAAAAGCATAGAGCAAAATGAAAGAGCTCCCAGTGGCCAAAGCTAGAACAATCTAAGCAACAAAATATACTACTGGACTTAACCCAAAGTATAAAATATATTCAATATGAATGCATGCGGATATAAATGATGAATATGTCAACAGACGGGTAAGAAGAGACAAACCTTCTAGGCAGAAGAACTCTAATTATGTAGATACTCAGCCCTCAAGGAAATAGAACACAGCTTCCATTCCTCAGATGTGAGCTGCACAGTGACTTCCCTCCAAGTGTATGGTATAGTATAGAAGTGGGGAGGTGGGGAGAGTAACTATCCTGAAGAAACCTGACAAGCACTACCTTAGTTAAGTGATCAAGGCCAACACTAACAGTAAATCATGTCAGTAACATATCTACTCTTCATATGATGTGATGAAAATGAAAATTTATCAACCTCTGTGATTTCCCTCCTAATAGCTCATAATAACAGCATTAACATGATAAAAAAAATTTCCCCAGTGGGGCATCCTACAAAATACCTGACCAGCACTCCTCAAAATTATCAGGTCATAAAAAAGGAGGATAGTCTAAGAAACTATCAGAGACAAAGGAAGCCTAAAGATACATGACAGACAATTAATGGTAACACGGTATCATGGAACAGAAAAGGGACACTGGGTAAAAACAAAGGACTCTCTGAATAAACTATGGACTTCAGTTAATAAATAAGGAATCAACTTGGGGCGCCTGGGTGGTTTAGTGGGTTAAGCCTCTGCCTTCAGCTTGGGTCATGATCTCAGCATCCTAGGATCAAGCCCCGCATTGGCTCTCTGCTCAGCGGGGAGCTTGCTTCCCACTCTCTCTCTGCCTGCCTCTCTGCCTACTTGTGATCTCTCTCTGTGTCAAATAAATAAAATCTTAAAAAAAAAAATAGGGTATCAATAGCGGTTCATTAATTACTACATGTTAGTGTCATACTAACAAACAATTTTAAAAGAGGAAACTGGATAGGAACACTGTATTATCATCTCAGTATTTCTATAAATTTGAAACTGTAACTCTGTTAAAAAGAAAAACATTTGCCAAATAATTTACAAAGTATATTTTTTCCCCTAAAGATTTTATTTATTTATTTGACAGAGATCACAAGTAGGCAGAGAGGAAGAGAGAGAGGAGGAAGCAGGCTCTCCGCTGAGCAGAGAGCCCAATGAGAGGCTCAATCCCAGGACCTTGAGATCATGACCTGAGGCCAAAGGCAGAGGCTTAACCCACTGAACCACCCAGGCACCCCCAAAGTATATATATATTTTTTAAAGATTTTATTTATTTATTCAACAGAGATTACAAGTAGGCAAGAGAGGCAGGCAGAGAGGGAGAGGAGGAAGCAGGCTCTCCGCGGAGCAGAGAGCCCGATGTGGGGCTCGATCCCAGGACCCTGGGATCATGACCTGAGCTGAAAGCAGAGGCTTTAACCCACTGAGCCACCCAGGCACACCCCCCTTTTTTAAAAAGATTGTGTATTTTTTTTTTTAAAGATGTTTTATTTATTTGAAAGAGAGAGATTAGAAGTAGGCAGAGAGGCAGGGAGAGGGGGAACAAGGCTCTAAGCAGACCTCATTTCCCATCATCAGTACTGAAAATACACCAGGAAATATATACACTCTTACTTGAACAAATACTTTGCCCAAACGATGCAATGAATAGGTTCAGAAGGTGTGTTACGAATTGTACAGCCAGGAAAAGTTCTCTGGGTAGGTTTGGGATGACATTCATAACACTCAGTTACACCCTGCAAAGTCAGAACATGAGAAAAGTATTTATCCCATGATGGTGGTTTCTCAACATTATAAAATAGTATCATCATAAATATTCATTCATCTATATTCTAACTGTCAAGGAAATTTTATAGTATCAGTGACTCCAAAATCCTTACATTATAAAAAAGGAACTATAACAAAAGTGAATTGAATCGATCACACTAACAGCTAATTCTAAGCCAGGATTCCTGACTCCTGGCCCATTCAACAACTTACAACAAGCCAAAAACAAAAAACAAAACAAAACCACACTGCACCTGAGTATCAAATACAAGTTTACCTTAATCACACTAAACAAAAGAAAAACTACTAGATAGACAAAAAAACAGCTTTTCTAACCAATTCCCTCAAAGGTGTGGACCCCAGTTATTTATCATTCATAGCCTTACCTTATAATCCCCTAAAAATTAAGAAAACTAAAAGTAGTAATTTCAAGAACCACCTAGATACACAGAAAAATCCTAGATATTACCAAACAAAATACTCTTCATTTTGTTGAGCTAGGGTAACATTTTAATTTGCAACGTAAGAAATCCTTGAGGCACCTAAGAAAATTTTTCAAAACCATCAAATGAACATTTCTCATCTCAGCAATTCTTAACCTCAGTCTTAATACATACTAGTACCTTAGGATCAGGTTCACGAGCAATGTCTTTCTAATAATGGTTAAAGAACCAAAACCTGCCAATCATTTTAATATAAATGGCAGGAGATCCAGGATTTTCTCCACAATACCATTTCTGGTGTCCTTTCAGTAAACCTTCTTGAGGGCAGCCATCCCTCAAATCACAGTGAATAAGAGAACTACTGCTGTGACCTATGAACAGACTCTGAAGGACTCCACTGATCTAACTAAATTTAATACACAGATATTTACAACAGTCTTTGTAAAAGGATACTAAATAATCTTCCAAGAGTATTTATCAGCTAAAACAAAAGCAGCAGAGCCACAATTTCCAATATGGGTAAACTGCCAAATAATGGACAAAAGTCACAAATTTTAAGTGGAGTTTAGTTCAACTTTTGGTTTCAAAACCTGCAAAATGACTCTTCAAATGTATCTGTTTTAATTTCCTAAAGAACCAAAAGAATAAAGATCACAATGCTGAATTTTACGAAACTGGGTTATGAGTCCATAGGTCCTTATTTGCTCTATTATTCTCTAGTTTTTTCTAAACGCTTTAAGTATTTCACAACTACACCAAAAATTTTCAAAGTATTCTTCAGGTCTATTAAGTCCATACTTTAGATAAATAAAAAGTAACGCTGCAAAAGGCAATTTTATCATCCATCAACTATAGCATGACATGTAGTCTCATAGCCATAAAGAATTTTAAAGGCAATATTATTATGCTTACCATTCTAGTAATTTTAATATATAAGCTATAGAAGCCAAGTAGCAGAGTTAAAAACAAAAACAAAAACAAAAACAAAAACCCCTACATTCTTTGTATTACCTCTCTAAGTTTTATCAGAGCACAAAAATCCCCACATCTTGGATGCTGACCAGCCCGTATCATATAAATTCAAAGTTTATGTCTTCCCTCTTTAAGGACCCAAATAATTATCTGGGAAGTAAAAAAAAAAAACAAAAAACTTACTTTACCTTTTTGATGGTAGTTACTTGCCCAAGGTAACCAGCAGTTCCACTCTCAATAAGAGGTACATCAGCTGCCAGACACATCCTATTAACATGGTTGCGGGCAGCTGAAAGAAAAATACTAGTTAGCAGGGGTTTGAGGGGGTAGGTGTGTGGGGGGGGGGAATGGGGAATCAGTTACTTCAATTAGGATAACATTTATCCAAACTATTTTTTTAAATTTGTTACGCAATTTTCTTACAACTGTGACCAGAGTCATTTAAACTGTTACGCTTAAAAGACATTCACTAACAAAATTCCAAACATAAGGAATTTATATCACAAATTTACTCTATTGATGTGCCTACTCTATTAATCTTGGTTACAACATTGTTTCAATGTGTTCTGAGTCCTTACTATTATTCTAATAAAATATCAGGTGACACATGGAAGTGGATGGAGAATGTGGAATATCAACTTTGAACCGTTAAGGCAGTTTAAGGCAAGGGAAATAAGAAGTCTAGTTAAGCCTCTGCTTTCGGCTCAGATCATGATCCCAGGGTCCTGGGATCGAGCCCCACATCGGGCTCTCTGCTCCTTGGAGAGCCTGCCTCTCTTGCCTACTTGTAATCTCTGTCTGTCAAATAAATAAATAAAATCTTTAAAAAAAAAAAAAAAAAAAGAAGAAGTCTAGTTAAAAGTCATTCTGGGGCACCTGAATAGCTCAGCCATTTGAGTACCCTCTTGATTTTGGCTCAGGTGATGATCTCAGCGTCCTGCGATTAGGCTCTTTGGGCTCCATGCTCAGTGCAGGGCCGCTTGAGATTTTCTCTTCCTCTAGCCCTCCCCACCACTCATGCATTCTCTCAAATAAATAAAATCTTACCCCCAAAAAGTCATTCTGACCCTTTCTCATGTTACTTTGTGTTTTTTCTTTGGTATTTCTGGCTCAAAATGGTAACAAACCACCCCACAAATGTTGTTTTACATGTAGAACAATGACTGGCTATACAACACTAGACTGTAAGAAACATTACCTATTGTGGAAAGCTTTAAATGGTCTAAAATGTGTACATCTAAAAAGAATCCAGTCTGTTCTCTTACAGTACCATCTATACCTAAAATAATTCAGGATCCATGGCATCTATACTAACTTTGACATTCTCCTGCCCCAGTCTTAAAACAGTGATTTTATAGCCTTGATCGCACGTTAGAATCATGTGGGAAACTGAAAAAATGTGATGATCAGGCGCCATTCTGAGAGTCTGACTTAACTGGTCTTGAGATGAGATGAGATGAGATGTGAGATACAGGCACTGATATTTCTTAGATCTCCATGTAAACGAAGGAAGTCACACTGTGCTTAAGTAATGGGATACTCTGAAACAAGCACACACCCACATACCATATGTAGTCACCCTCTTTAGCGATTTTAACAACTTCTATGTTCACACGTTTTGATGGAATAGCAGAATATATGATAGCTAAATTTCTGCCTGAAACCAGTTCTAAAATTACAATCAACTGGCAAATTTTAAACCTAACCTTACTTCCCTCTACATGTACCTCATAAGGAATACTTTAAACACTAAAAGTGGAAACAGCCTTGTTATGGGGGGGAGGGGAATACTTTGGAATTAAATGTATTAAAATAATCTCACCTCTGTTATCTAAAGCATTCATAACCAATATAAATTGTCGAAAAAATTCCACATTATAGTCAGGGCTACAAAACAAAACAAAACAAGTGTCACCAAAACAACTGGCCTTACACCTGATCTTCACAGCAGAATACAGGGTCCTAAAAAGTATATTAAAGTAACAGTGCAAAAATAATTGATGTTAGGGGTCTGTATCATATAATAGGTTTGACTTCTTCAAAACTCCATAGCAGATTTCAAAGAAATCATTTCCCCTTAATCCCTGTGACTAGACATGCTTTTTGCTCAGCAATCTAGGGCCCAAGACCAAGATCTCACACTGGCAGAAAGATGGCATGACTTCACCAGTCCCCCCAGGCCTACCCCGGGCAGCCTGGGAACATACAAAAAACACATTCCCAGGATCTGCCTGGCCTCTGGCTTCACCTCACATGGTCAGGATCAGGAAGGGTTCAGGCCTCTAGGGTCCCCGCTTTTAGCAGCACTGGGAAAGCAACACAGGGTAAGGGGGTTATAGAACCACAGAAGGTTTGCAGAGCAAACATCCAGAAATTAAAAACAAAACAAAACTGGAGATACAAATTTCCTGGAAAAGTCTAAGACTTTCTCTAACTCTAGACCTTAAACAATAAGTTATTATTTCTAATATCATTTACTTATAAGTTAGACAACTATAAAGGATAATTTAGACCCAGGTTTCCTTTGTTTCAACACTTCCAAAATTACATATTTACTATCTTTACTGAGATCAGAGCATATTTATGAACAGTGAAAACTATGGCCCTGTCACAATTCCTAGTGTTATATTACAGAAGTCAAAGTCCAAATAAACAAATTATTTTGGGAAGGAACCTTTTAAACTGAAAAATACCAGAGCTGAAATCAATCAGAATGAGACCAATATATTTAGAAGTCTGAATCATCACATATACAGATTTTTCATAGTTTACCTTTATTTAAAACAAAAATATAAGGCCCTTATAAGTTTCCAAGTAACTTATTTATTTAAAGTATTGAAATATCTTACCTCTTACCTAACTCATTTAAATCACACATATAAGCTGTTAATAAAACTCAACTTATTATGTGGGCACAACTACCACATTTTAATTTTTTCAGAAAAATCATTTTTTTTCTAAGTTTTTATTTAAACTTCAGTCAGTTAACATACAGTATAATATTAGTTATGCAGTGATTCAACACTTACATACAACACCTGGTGCTCATCACAAGTGCCCTCCTTAATCCCCATCACATATTTTACCCACTCACCCCCAAGGAACCTCCCCTCTGATAACCGTCAGTTTGTTCTCTATAGTTAGGAGGGGAAAATCATTTTTAAAAAGCAGAATGATGAGGCGCCTGGGTGGCTCAGTTGTTAAGCATGTGCCTTTGGCTCAGGCCATGATCCCAGGGTCCTGGGCATAGAGCCCCGCATTGGGCTCCCCTGCTTCTCCCTCTCCCACTTCCTCTGCTTGTGTTTCCCCTCTCCCTGTCTCTCTCTTTCAAATAAGTAAAATCTTAAAAAAAAAAAAAAAAAAAAAAAGGCAGAATGACTTCAAACTCCTGTATCTGGCTAATAAAAATACCTAATGCTCTCAAAGTTTAATTCACAACAAACACAATTTTGCAACATAATAATTAGAACATACTTCATGATGCTGTCATGGTAGGCTATGATATTAGCTTTTGGGTAAAACTGCAGTACACTTTCTTTGGCAACCTGGAAAAAAAAAACACACTAAATTATTAATTTACTAAAAAGCTACAACATTTCTCTCTGTATTTCAAGTTTATTTATGGCACATAACACTTTCATTTCACCTACTTACATATCCTATTTATGTTAAAAACTAAAGAAATATAAAAATGTGACAAAACTTCATTAAGATTAAGATATACATATAATTATAAAGTAACAGGAGAGCTGACCCCTTCCTTTATACACATCTACATGAATGGCAAGCTTCAACAAAAATATAAAATGCAGTAACTAAGTGTGATTCGTTCATTCATTCAACACTTACTGAGTTATCTTCTATGTGCCAGGATCTGCATGGAGCACTTGGTGAGCCAAGGTGACACTAATCAATGTAGATAAACAGAACTACAAACTATGATAAATCACACTTAGAAAAAGTAGAAGCTATAGGGTGCCTGGCTGGCTCAGTCCGAAGAGCATGCTACTCTTGATCTCACCTCGTGGTTGTGAGCTTGAGCTCTGCATTGGGTGTGAAGATTACTTTTAAATAAGTTAAAAAAAAAATTTAAAGAAAAGAAAAAGTAGAAGTTGTTTTAAGAGGAAGGTCTGTCTTAGTCTACAAGGTTTATTCAGATAGTATCCCTAGAGAAGAAAGCCAAAATTTGAAAACTAAAAAGGAGAAAAGGGTGGGAGTTTGCCAAAAAGGCTGGGAGAAAGGCAAAGTGAAAAGATGCTTTAAGGGACGCCTGGGTGGCTCAGTTGGTTAGGCGGCTGCCTTCGGCTCAGGTCATGATCCCAGCGTCCTGGGATGGAGTCCCACATCGGGCCCCTTGCTCAGTAGAGAGCCTGCTTCTCTCTCCACCTCTGCCTGCCACTCTGCCTGCTTGTGTGCTCTCTCTCTCTGACAAATAAATAAATAAGTAATCTTAAAAAAAAGAAAAGGAAAAAAGAAAAAAGAAAAGATGCTTTAAGACCCTGAATCAAGGGACGCCTGTGTGGCTCTGTTGGTTAAGTGGCTGCCTTCGGCTCAGGTCATGATCCCAGCGCCCTGGGATCGAGTCCCACATCGGGCTCCTTGCTCGGCAGGGAGCCTGCTTCTCCCTCTGCCTGCCTGGGCTCGCTCGCTCTCTCTCCCTCTCTCTCTGACAAATAAACAAATTAAAAAAAAAAAAAAAAAAAAAAAAAA
>PISX010006228.1:0-73461 GCA_004024625.1 Mellivora capensis
ACCAATGTAAGAAATGAAAAGGGACACTTCAATACAAATACAATGAGGAGATTAAAAGTATGAGAGAAGTTTTAAATAAAATGAAAAAATTCCTAGATAAAGCAACTTAAACCTGACTCAAGAAGAAACAAAAACTCCAATGTTCTATAAACAGGGGTGATAGTCAAAATATTTAAAACTTGGTTTGACATGGGTACTAACCATTAGAACAGATATTAACCCAATCAGAACTGACACCAATTCTGGTATCTAGTAAATGAGCACTAGTGCTTAATGGCTGCCTCTAACTATTAAGAATTAAATTACTAATTTCCTATTTTCTCACCAAAAAAACCCTCTAGGATCAGATGGCTTTACTTATGAGTTCTTATCAAATATTTGAGGAGAAAAGTTTACTCTAAACTTACAGGAATGTCACCAGAGAATAGAAAAATATGGCTATTTACAAACACACTTTATACATCTAACAAAATCTTGATACAAAATATATCTGACAAAGATAGTATGAAATGAATATATTAACCCAATATTACTCTTAAACAGTAGCAAAAATCTAATACAAAACTTTAATAAACTGAACATAGTAAAATTAATATATGACTAGTTTATCTCAGGAACATAAGATTGATTTAATATTTTTAAAAATCAATTAATATATTAAAATCATAAAATAATATTAATAGACACAGCAGAAGATTTGGTTTTGATTAAAAAATCTTAATTAAAAAAAATTTTAAAAAAGTATACAGTAGAAAAAAACTCCTTAAATTGATGAGGTGGCTTTAAAAAGAAGTTAAACGTCCTATATTATGGTGACACACTGGAAAGTATCCCTTGACGATCAGAAAAAAGAAAAAATGATCAACTCAAGTCAGACTTTTCCTTATTTTTTAGTTATTTTCAGATTCATTCTACTAGACAACATAGATTCTATATTGCTGGATATTTTCATCTATATGACAAGGAGCTGGACCCTATTTTCAAGTTATAATGGTCAAGTTAAACTTTATATCTAAATATAAAATTTAGCTTTGTGATATTACATACCATAGGTTCTGTGTCCTTTGGAGGTCTTTCTAGAGGAGGAATGTACCACTGAAAGCAAAGTTCTTTGTTTAAATCTTGTATCTTCATATCTGATGACACATCTCCAGAAGATGGGCTGGCAGAGAGTTTATTTAATGATAAATTGGAGTGCAGAGAAGTATCATGACATAACTAGGGGAAAATCAAAAGCAGTTTAATTGCTGGTAATAAATTCATTCAATATTTAAAACATTCACTCAATATCCATTCAGTATTTTCTACATTATAAAGTTCTGGGAATTGTTTTAGTTTGTTTTATAGGTGCAGCTTTTAAAACTGTTCCCGATTACCAGAGAAGATTCTACTACAGAAAAATATGCTTCAAGGGGTGCCTGCGTGGCTCAGTGGGTTAAAGCCTCTGCCTTCGGCTCAGGTCATGATCCCAGGGTCCTGGGACTGAGCCCTGCATCGAGCTCTCTGCTCCGTGGAGAGCCTGCTTCCTCCTCTCTCTCTCCCTGCCTTTCTGCCTACTTGTGATCTGTCTGTCAAATAAATAAATAAAATCTTTAAAAAAAAATGCTTCAAAACACATGGGACTCAGAGTGCCTGGGTGGTGCAGTTGGTTAGGTGTCCAAGTCTTGGTTTTGGCTCAGGTCATGATCTTCGGGTCGTGAAATTGAGCCCTGCCTCGGGCTTCTTGCTCAGTGCAAAATCTGTTTGAGATTCTCTCTCTCTATTTTTCTTCCCCTCTGCCCCTCCTGTTCATGTTCTCTCTCTCTCTCTCTCTCAAATAAATAAATAAATATTAAAAAAAAAAGAAAAAGAAAAACCCATGGGACTCAACAAATGTCTTCCACTTTGTTGACTCTCCCAGACTAAAGATCTAGAGAGGAAAATGTCACTGCTATCATTTCAGTCTCAAGATCATCACAGATTCTAAGAACATCTCCTTTTTTTCTTGTTTATTCAGTGGCGAATAAACTGAGGATATGATTATAATAAATAATATCTACTTTCCAACAGCATTTTTTGCAATGTCACATGCAAAATAAGACACAGTTTTTGCTATAAAATATTAAAATCTACTGATCTCATTCCCTCTTTACATGAATGTAGTTGATTTGTAAATTCAGTCTTGGAGCATCTGAGCCTACTTTGATGCAACCAGGTTCCTGAATCAGGAATTTTCAGGAAACATAAATGTATAGGATGCAATTGGCAATTTCATAAATTATTCAGTTTTTTAAAACTAGCTCAGTAAAAAAAGCATGGTTGCTATCAAAAAAATAAAAGTCTATCCAGAGAGATAATAATAGTGATAATAATACCCCAAATCTGAAAAGGACCTTCTTTAATGGAATGTAAACTATTTTCAAAATTAACTTGCTCGTATTCAATCCAAGATTATAGCATGGTAGCTGGGAAGCAATTCTCTTGTTGAACTTTTGACATCCAAGGTATCTTAAGGCTTGATGATGAAGGGGAACATGTAAGTGGTCAGTAAGAAATGCCTGTTGTTTCTGTAAGGCTTTGTGCCTCCCACTATTTCTGAGCTTATTCAAGATACAATATAAGACTGTCAGTGAGAGTCTTCAAAATAAAATAAAAAGAGAAATAAAGCACAGACCTTTCAAGTTGTCTACTGATAAAAGAAAAAATATGTCATGACTGAAAGGTAACATTAAAGATGAAAACTTTACAAAAATTTCTAGAGACTATCATCATAAAAGGATATTATAAGCCAGAATCCTCATTTATTAACACTATGATACTAAAAGCATAACCAAAATAAACAATAAACAAGACTATTATGTTTAAATAATCATTTAAAAGTGCTAAATTAAGATTAATTCTGTCATGTGGTTCACCAAAAATTCAGGTAAATAACTGATTCCAAAAATAATTTCTTATATTTTTTTCATATCTAAGTGCCTTTCAGAGGTTCTGACAACTATTTTAGCAAGAATTCATATTTAATGACCAGGCAGAAAAAAATAACTGAGGAGAGAAAAATAATAAGCAAATATTTACTATTTCAGTATATACAGCATTTACTAATATGATGGTCTAATAATGGTAAATTGTAACAAAATATCAAAAGAGGCATTTAATTTTCCATTATCTTTACAAAAACATACAATCTATTTGCTAATGGAATTAAGTATATATGCTCATCGATGGACCATACACTGAATATTTTTTATACGTTTTATTTATTCTTTGAAAGGAATGAAACAACAGACCTATCAGGAGAAGCCTAGTTTGCCACAGTCCTAAAAACAACAAATCACTTTACACTAGTCAAATATTTGACCTTACGACAAGTCTAAACATGAATCACCCAGCATTGTGCATAATTTTAATCATTTTTTTCTAGGAATTTTAATGTAATTTGTTTGGCACCTTTGTTTTTCCACCACAGAGCTTCAATAGACCTAACAATATGCAGACGCACACATTGATGAGCCTGGCACCTAGCAATGATCTCTCTGGAAAGGCATCTACTTCTTTGTGGAGGAAAGGCAGGATTAAGTATCAAATTATGGAAAGAGTTTGATTGAAATAGCCTCCTGAGTGATTAAAAGCTCAAAAACGTTATTATAAAAATCAGCCAAGCTTGCAGTTTATTTTTTTAAATAATCCAAAAGGCTCTATGCTCGTTAGCTGTCTACCCCAGTGAAACGAACACATGATTAGGTGGCTTGCACCTGTCAGGCGAGCGACAGTGATCTCCAGAGCTGATTATCCTGGGAGAGTGTTACACTAATTATATTAAAAAAAAAAAAAAAAAAGAGCAAACAGGGTACAACAATCTTTGGTAACGCTGCTGCCGTTAGAAATGGCACATGTATTTACAGGGTATTCAAGGTTCTCCGTTCGGAGCTTCATGCTTAGGAAATGGGTGATGGTAGGCTGCCCTTAATACTAAAATTCTCAAGCAGAGCTCATTCTCTGCCCCTTATGCCAGAATGAATACCTGAGGCATCTGGGACACATGGCAGTAATCCTCAAAGGGAGTCACAGTTTCTAGAAGGGTGAATTGGGGATCTGGTGTTAGATGGAAATGATTTCATCCCACTCCTGCTGCTTCCTTCCCAGCAGAGGGTCAGGCATTTACAGTACATTCCTGGCCTTTCAACTCCTCTCACTCCTCTCCCCTGGAGAACTACTTGACTGGTGAATTTGGGAAAAAAGAAACGTTGGATATGCATAATTACACTCTTTTTTCTTGGGAGAGAATGGTTTGTAGAGAATGAATATTCTCTGCTCCCTCATGAGACAGACTTTTTTTAAAAAATTTTTTAAAGATTTTATTTATTTGTCAGAGAGAGAGAGATTGAGAGTGCACAAGCTGGGGCAACAGCAGGCAGAGGGAGAAGCAGGCTCCCCGAACAAGGAGCCCGATGTTGGGACTAGATCCCAGGACACTGGGATCATGACCTGAGGTGAAGGCGAACGCTTAACTGACTGAGCCACACAGGGGTCCCCAAGAGACAGATTTTAAAAAGGTCTGTGTCCACACATATTTTAAGGGGGCCTGTAATGACCAAACCAAACAAACAAACAAACACCGCTGGATTGGCAAAATCTGTCTACGGTGATGTTTGCTTTTAGGAAGACCATTTCCAGTAAATATAAACCATATCCTGCAATGTCAACACTGACTCATCAGGGTGGGTATTTTTTTAATCCCAAACTCTTAAACTTTTTTATTTCTCAAATGATCTATAATCTGGGCAAGAAATAGGGGTGTCGAGCATTGGGCATGCCAATCCTCCCATGTGGATTCTAAGGCACTGTCTGGACAGCAACTCCATAACTCTCACTGAGAATCACTTCTTTAAATGAATACTTAAAATATCTCTTAGTAGGTCTTCCCACTACTTTTTAAAATCACAATTTATTAATAGTAACCTCCCTCTTTTGTTCAAGAATGTTTTTTTTAAAAAAAAAACAAACATTATTATCTATCCAAAAATCTAGCAGAACAAGATAAACAAAGGTTCTCAATTTGGAAGAAGTCACATTTTCAGGTCACTTCTCGGGGCTTAGAAATATGGACATGTCTGATATGGGCAAGTCTATAATCATAAAAATGAAAGCACTATACGGTGAAGTCCAAAGTCAAGAGAATTCAAAATAAATGACTGATGTATTTTCTTGTATGGAAAGAATTCAATGCAAATGACTTGATTTATTCATTTTATAAATACAAATTAGAAATTTACAATACACAATATCCACTTGAGTTATCTCAAATGTGTTTCCTTCAGAAATATAACAACGATTCTAAGAAGTTTTACAAACATACATGTTTGAAAGCTGTACCTTGACTGGGTCATATAAGACTTTTTCCAAAAAAAGTGTATTTTCCAATCCTTGACATAGTTCTTTTGGAAATTCATCAATACAAGAGGAAGAATACAGCTGTAAAAACCTTTTAAGGAAAAAATGCATTTCTTTTTGGCGTAAAATCAGCCCAGAGTTGAAAAGGGACGTGAGAAGTGTATCATCTGGCAATGAAATTCCAGATCCTGGTTTTGGAGACGCTTAGGGAAGAAAAATATGTTAATTTAGAGTCATGTTAGACAAGAGAACAGTCTCAGTATTGTTGGTATTTGCTTATTAACTGCTCTCCCTATAAATCACACTATCTCAGCTAGTGATTGCCAGTGTAATTCCTCTGTTTTTAATGTTATACACCAATGGCATTGCTTCTTGCCACAAGGAAATGAAGAATATTTCAGACGGGTGTGAGGATATTGCTTTAGGTTCTAAGTCTTGATAATACAAAAAATTGTACATAGTCATCTTATTTGGGACTTACCCCGACAAAGATCTTCAAGCAAAAACTTAGGTGCAGGTAATTTATTTGAAAAGTGATCTCAGAAGCACAAGTGAGAGAACAAATGAAGTGTGATGTAGGGAAAAGCCAACAGAGAGTTGATGGATGGGCTGTAGCTTTGGACAATAAGGGCTCAATCCTGCTGAAGACCTTCTGAAAAATATCATGTAGAACTGTCTGGGACTGGGAAACTGGAATGTTTTCTACCAGTTCCCTATCTCGTTAGTATGTGTGGAATCCCTGGCATTTTGGACTGTCCTGACAGTGGGCTGAGCAAGTCTCCATAGTTTTAGGAAGAGCCCAGGGCAGAACAGCAGTAAAATGTGGGCGTGTGACAGGTGCCAGCAGGTGAATTCAAAGGTGAGCTGAGTTGAGATGGGGCAGGCATTGCCAGACTGTGCTCTACTGGCTCATCTCCACATCCTCTGCTCTCGAACTTCTTATATTCTTGCCCTTCTCATGATGTACCTTTTACACCTGAAACCTCTCTGTGTGCTTTCTATCCCACTGCTAACTCCTGATAACCATGCGTAGTAACTCTGTGACTCAGTCTATTTGCCCTGCCAGCTTCTCCATCACTGGGCCCTGACATGGGTCAAACTGTCTTTTCTAACTATCTGCACTGATGAACAACACGAAATCACCAATTTCATGAGCTCAGTGAGAAACACAAGAGGGACTGACATGAAGCAGATTATCCCAGTTTTTCTGGATGTTCTTCAGACAGCATTGATGATACAACAACAACAACAACAAAACTAAACAAAACAAAAATACTCAATGAAGTTACATATCTTATCTGAAGTCATGTATTTTTTTCTCTTTTACATACTGGATACTGGAACATTCTCTCCTTAAAGTCAAAATTCCATCCTGTTCATTTCATAAGCTGTCAGTTGTGATCACTCTGATTCTTAACTGTTTTGAGCCATGGGCCACTTTGGCAGTCTTGGGAAGCCTTTGGCTACATCCTTACAATAACATTTTTAAATATGGGAAATAAAATATATAGAATGTCAAAGGAAGTTAGCTATGTTGAAATACTATTCTACCCAAAGATCTGTGTATCTCAGGTTATGAGCCTCTGAAATTTTCATATTCTGATGAGAGATCACTCCAAAAAGAGGTCAATAGCATTTTAAAATTCCAAAAAAGAAAGATGACTTAATAAGAACTGGAAAGTGTGTTTTTCTTAACCCATCAAAACCTACCTAGCAATTTGCTCATATTATTAATCCTTTGCAGATGAATATAATAGCGCAGGAGAAGAATCCATGTAATATCCACTTTAATCTGAGGATTTTTTCTAGCGTCTGTATTATCACACATGCCATCACTTTGATAAGAGCATGTATAGGCAGTTGGGAAGACCACTTGGTAGTTATCTAAAAGTAAAAAATAATAACAGTAAATGAAGAAAGTTTGTAAGACAAATATTATGCTTCCCTTGAAAAATAACCATATGAAGAAAAAAGCACAACCCATAAAGGAAAGACTGACATATAGGGCCACATTTGATTAAAAAGCATTTTTATATCACAAAAGACACCAAGCATAAATTTAAAAGACAGGGGCGCCTGGGTGGCACAGTGGGTTGGGCCTCTGCCTTCGGTTCAGGTCATGGTCTCAGGGTCCTGGGATCGAGCTCTGCTTTGGGCTCTCTGCTTGGTGGGGAGCCTGCTTCCTCCTCTCTCGCTGCCTGCCTCTCTGCCTGCTTGTGATCTGTCTCTCTCCAACTAATGGATAAATAAAATCCTTAAAAAAAATGAAGTTAAAAGACAAACCACTGACGGAGAAAAAATATTTAGAATATTTAGGATATGTATGAATTGTTTTTCTCAAATATGTGTAACTCCTTGCACTAATCGATAAAGAAAAGTCAGAGTCCAACAGAAAAGTGGACATAAAATTTCAACAGTCAACTCATAGATAAGGAGACCCAAATAGCCAAAATTTTAGCATTGTTAAAAATCAGTAAAATGTTTCTTTAGGGTAAAGAAATGAAATCTTGCCATTTGCAACGACGTGGATGGAACTAGAGGGTTTCATGCTTAGTGAAATAAGTCAATCGGAGAAAGACAACTATCATATAATCTCCCTGATATGAGGAAGTGGAATGCAACATGGGAGGTTGGGGGGGGTAGGAAAAGAAGAAAAGAAACAAGATGGGATAGGGAGGGAGACAAACCATAAGGGACTCTTAATCTCACAAAACAAACTGAGGGGAGCTGGGGGGAGGGGGGTCGGGAAAGTTGGGGTGGAGTAATGGACACTGGGGAGGGTATGTGCTATGGTTAGTGCTGTGAAGTGTGTAAACCTGGCGATTCACAAACATGTACCCCTGGGGATAAAAATACATTATATGTTTATAAAAAATTAAAAAATTTTTAAAAATCAGAAAATGCAAATTAAAATGAAATACATTTCCACCCCTCAGTAATTGATAGATACTAAAATCTGAAAATAACAAATAGTGATAATAATGAAAGGCAACTGGTATCTTCATATACTACTTGTAAGAGCAACTTCTTGGGAAAGCAGTTTGACAAAATCTTATACAATTAGAAATGCAGATACTCGTAAGTGGTATAAGTGCATGAGGGCTCTTATAGAAGATAGTCATGACACCATTGTTGTAATATCAAAAAAATGGAAACTTGGAAAAATAAACAGAAGTGTATTCATTTGGTGGCATGCAAAAATGAATTAATTAGATCTATAAGGCAGAAAGTATATAGTGTTGGGTTACAGTTCAAATTCCAGATGTACTTCTCACAAGTGTGTGACCTTGAACCTCTCTGTTCCTCTCTGGGCTTCTGACTTCCTCAGTTTTAATTTTCTCATCTTTAAAATGGGCACAGTAAGATCCTGAATAGATTGTCACAACACACATACACACACACACACACACACACACACACATAAAATATATAGTATTTTATTAGGGTATTTATTGGTATTTATTTGGATAATGGCTGCTTCCAGGAAAGAAAAGAAGAAAGATGAATAGAAACTTTTATGGTTAATGGTCTACGTATGTTTTCTTGAATAGTAAGATGAATCCCCATGCTCTTACCAACCAGTTTAGCAAGGAAAATATTCCCAGTACTTTTGGAATACTGCGCATACCTCTCCCTAATCCCATTTCCTTCCTCCTTTCCTTCCTTCCTTCCTTTCTTCTCTTTTTTTCTCCTATCTCACATACTTTTTTCTTTGTTTCTAACCTCTGGGTGCTGAGGTACATTTGCTAGTAACTTACTTTTAAAAAGTTCACCAAAAGAAAATCAGTTGAGTCCTTACTCAACTCAGTCATGCTTGACTGATTGTTTAGCTAAATCTATGATTTTGGTTGAAACTCATCTTTCCTTAACACTTTAAAGGTCTTAGTCTACTGTTTTCTAGTATCCACCATTGCTGGGGAGAAGCCAGATGCTAGTCAAATACTCATTCCTGTGTTTGACCATCTTCTTTACTCTGTAATGTTTTTAATGAACTCTTTGTTATTTGTGGTGATTAAAAATTTAATTTTGAATCTAGGCCTAGGTCTTTTTCATTCATGCTACTTGTTATGTAGTAGGCCTTTTCAATGGGAACACGCATCTCTCCTTGTGGTCTTGCAAAATATTCTTATATTTATTTCTCTGATGAGATAAATATAAGAACATACTGATTCTCTCTCTCTCTTTTGCTCTCTTTCTACCTTTCTCTCTCACACCATATACTTGGGCACTTGGTTTAAAACAGATGTGACACAGCAATATTGTGAAAAAGGTTGGTCTTTTTAATACATGGCTCTGGGTTAATTGTATATCATATGGAAAAATTAATCTTGATTTCAGCCTCACACCATATATAAGAATAGATTCTAGGTGACTTGGTGACTTGTAGATCTAATTGTGGGGGAAAAAAAAGATGGTAAACATAAGAGAGTATCTTTATAACTTTTGCGTAGAAAAATATCTTTTTTTATGTTATATTGGTCACCATACAGTACATCATTAGTTTTTGATGTAGTGTTCCATGATTCATTATTTGCATATAACACCCAGTGCTCCACGTAATCCATGCCCTCCTTAATACCCATCACCAGGCTCACCCATCCCCTCACTTCCCCTCCTTTCTAACATCCTCGGTTTGTTTCCCAGAGTCCATAGCCTCTCATGGTTTGTCTCCCCACTCTGATTCCCCCCCTTTCATTTCCCCCTTCCTTTTCCTAATATCCTCTGTGCTATTCCTTATGTTCCACAAATAAGTGAAACCCTATGATGATTGACTTTCTCTGCTTGACTTATTTCACTTAGCATAATCTCCTCCAGTCCCATTCATGTTGATACAAAAGTTGGGTATTCATCCTTTCTGATGGCTACATAATATTCCATTGTGTATATGGACCACATCTTCTTTAATGTTATCCAATTTATAAATCTTTTTTTTTGTGGCTTATGCTTTCTGTTTTCAGTTTTGAAAATCTCATAGAAAAAGAATTTCTAGGGGCGCCTGGGTGGCTCAGTGGGTTAAGCCTCTGCCTTTGGCTCAGGTCATGATCTCAAGGTCCTGGGATCCAGCCCCGCATCGGGCTGTCTGCTCAGCAGGGAGCCTGCTTCCCCCTCTCTCTCTCTGCCTGCCTCTCTGCCTACTTGTGATCTCTGTCTGTCAAATAAATAAATAAAAATAAATAAATCTTTAAAAAAAAGAATTTCTAAAATTATGAACTTTGTATAATCAAAAGGTACAACTAGCAAAATGTAAAGGCAAAGCACAGAGGGGATAAAAGATATTTGCAATACTTATACTCTACAAAGTGGTTATATCCAGAATACTGAAAGAATCTCTCCCTATTTCTAAGAAAAAGACAGAAAACTGGTCATGATTCTTGAATAAGGAGTTCTCAAAAAGGACTTTAAAAAGCCAGTACTGGGGCGTCTGGGTGGCTCAGTCAGTTAAGTGGCCGCCTTCACCAAAGGTCATGATCCCAGGGTCCTGAGATCGAGCCCCACAACAGGCTCCCTGCTCAGTACAGAGCCTGCTTCTCCCTCTCCCTCTGCCTGCTGCTCTACTTGTGCTCTCTCTGTAGCTCTCTGTCAAATAAATAAGTAAAAATCTTTAAATTTTAAAAAAGCCAATACTATATATAATAGTGTCCTACCTTTTTAGTCATCAAGGTAAAATTTAAATTCAAACCCCTTTGGAGAACTTCTTGATAGTACTAAGTTGAAAATACATATACCTATGACCCAGCAATTCTACTCCATGGTATATACATAAAAATGTGTATGTTTAAGGGGCACCTGGGTGGCTCAGTGGGTTAAAGCCTCTGCCTTCAGCTTAGGTCATGATCCCAGGGTTCTGGGATCAAGCCCCGCATCGGGCTCTCCGCTCAGCGGGGAGCCTGCTTCCCCCGCCCCCCCGCCCTCTGCCTGCCTCTCTGCCTACTTGTGATCTCTGTCTGTCAAATAAATAAATAAAATCTTTTTAAAAAAGTGTATGTTTGTGCACAAAAATATACAAGTATATTCATAGAAGCATCATTCCTGATAACCCCCAAATATTTATCAACAGTCAATGGCTAATAAATTGTTATTATGTCCATCAAAGAATGAACTACACAAAGGTAGTGTTGAACAAAAGAAGACAGATACAAAAGAATATAGACTATAATTTCACTTACACAAAGATCAAAAGCTGGCAAAACTAATACATGTGTTAGAAATCAGAAAGCAGGGATGTTAGGATGTGTTGACTAACTTTATTGTGGTAATTATTCTGCAATGTATACATGTATAAATCATTATATTTTATACCTTAAACTTACAAAATGTTATACATCAATTATATTTCAATAAAGCTGGGGAAAAAAGGGGGTTGGTTGGCAGTGGAAGGGGGCATGATATAGACTTGTAGGGTACTGGATTTATTGTATTTTTACCCATGATGGTTATATGGGCATTTCCTTTATGATATTGAATGAAACTGTATTTTCATGATTTGTGTGATTTTTCCATATTTATGTTATAACACGATAAAATATTTTTGTGGTGACTTCCAGCAAAGTTGTCCATATAGAATTGGCATGTTGTCTTCTCCTGGAAATCATGCCAAAACAACACAAAAAACAAATAGCAAAATGCAAATTCTATTTTCAATAAACTAGGAATGAGCTAAAATCCCAAACCACAAGATGCAGGGCATTGTGCCCAAAGTAGTTGTCCCCAGGTAGAGGATACAAAGGAGGCAGAGGGTAATATTCAGATGTAATCTCAGAAAGAAAGGGCAATGGTGAGTTGCACATTTTTAAAACAGTTATGGTGGCAGTTAAGTTGAGGTATCCTAAGACCGATTGCTCAGAGTTTAAAGGAAAAGAAATACATACACATTTTGAACATGTATGCGATGAGCCCTTTAAAGCCAAAAAAAAAAAATTCTTTGTTACAGCTTTTCAAACTACAAATGAAAAAGTCAGTGAAGCATCATATAGAGTAGGTTATCATATTGTGTTGGCTAGAGAAACACACACAAAAGCCTAGAAACTAATAAGTTAACATTGCTGAATACATATCCTGAAGACTAAGACCTCAGTGTCCTGTTTGCAATAACTTGCACTGGTTGAAAAATCAGTAAACAAAATTCTAGCATTTTCCAATAATAAAATAACTTGTTGAAATCGAGTTGTAGCTGCAAACATGAAGCCTCAGTAACATATCCGTAGAGTAGCACTTTTGCCTTACAAATGCTCACATCTGTGGACATTGTTGGTCATGCAGTTTTGCTTGGATTTGTCTAATAATATCAGCACCAACTACTGAAAGATCTCCTTGTTTGTGAATGATGAGAAGAATACAAGTGAAATATGCAAAATGTTGAATAATCTTTCCGAATTCAGTGGTTTATCCTGGAATAAGTGTGTTGACAAGTGCATTGATGGTGCAAAGGGAATGATAAGTAAAACTATGGTGCCTTCCCCTAGGAAGGCAGTGACATCAAACTGTACTAGTAGTTCTTGCATTCTTCACTGCCATGCACTCATAGTAAAATGAATAAATTAAAAAATAAATATAAATAAAAATGACAGTTTCACTTAAGAATGTCCCTGATAAGCAGAAAAATTAAAGTTATTAACTACTGACCCTGAAGTACACATATTTTTTCATAATTAGTGTGATGAAATGGGAAGAACACATAAAATGTTTTCACTCAGCCATCAAAAAGAATACAATCTTGCCATTTGCAGCAACATGGGTGGAACTAGAGTGTATTATGTTAAGTGGAATAAGTCAGTCAGAGAAAGTAAAATATCATATGATTTCATTCATATGTAGAATTCAAGAAAGAAGGAAAAATAAAATAAGATAAAAACAGAGAGGGAAGCAAACCAAAAGAAACTCTTAACTATAGAGAACAAACTGAAGGTTGCTGGAGGGGAGGTAGAGGAAGGAGGAGGGATGGGTTAAATGGGTGATGGGCATTAAGGAGGACACTTGTGGTGATGAGCACTGGGTGTTTATGTGAGTAATGAAGAGTAATGAATCACTACATTCTACTCATGAAACAAATACTACTACAGGTTAACTGACTTGAATTTAAATTAAAAAAATATTTCTGCTGCATACTGAAATACACAATGGCTGTCTTAAGGAAAAGCATTTCTGTAATTAAACTGCAAATGGAATGCACTGATCCCCACACCCCCAGGCCCCTCCCACCGTGGAACACCATTTTTATGTAAAAGAACAACTGAGAAGACAAACTAAGGGTTGTCCATACTTAGTTGTGCGGCAAACACCTTCCATAAAGTAGTGGGCCTTCAAGGAAAATAACTGACAATATTTACTGCCAATGATAAAATTCAAATTTTTAAGAAAAAATTTAGAACTTTGGAAAATTTGTATATTCCACCATGGGCTTCCCAATACATTCTGATAAGAATAATGGTGGTGGTATTTTAAAAATTTTATTTTTTACAAGTTGTCCAGTGAATTATACAAACATCTGGAAGTCCTGCATAACCCAGAGAGTCACGATTTTCCAAATATCTGATGCATGACATTACAAAATCATGTATGAGTAAAAGATCCATTCAGCCTGAAAGATGAATGTATTCTAATGTAACAGTACAAAAAGTTCAATGATATTGTTTCATAGTCTACACTGGAATTAAGGAACTACCATATACCTGGTGTTGGTTTGGTATCAAAGAAGAATACTCACAATTATCTGAAAAGGCTCTTAAAATTGACCTCCACTTTCTTTCTACCTATCTGTGTGAAGCTGGATTTTCTTCGCATATTTCGACTAAAACATTATGTTGTCGCAGGCTGACTGCAGAAGTGGGTGTGAGAGTCCAGCTCTGTTATTAAGCCAGACATTAAAGAGATTTTTAATGTCACTCATGCTAACTTCTAATGGATTTATTACTGTTCTTTCAAAATTAGTTAATAAACTTTAATTTCTCATGTAACTTTATTTCTTCTATAATAATAGATTTGCCTAATTTTTTATATAATGTATTTTGAAGTAAATTTGGGTAAATTATATTTTTCTCCAAAATTAAACATTTCACAAAGTCTTTAAAATTTATTTGCTTCAAGTTAAACAGAAAAAAACTCAATTTCTCAATATCAGTGACTACCTTCCTTTTATCATTTATTTTTTTACTCTAATTAATTTTCCTAAATAAGTTGGCTAATTGTTTATTTTTCCCTTGAAATTATCTCATTTTATTGTTTTTGTCTCCTAGTTTATTATATACACATTATAAAATGATACAAAATATTGCCAAACATACCTTTCATGTCAAATAATTTAAATTAGCTAAAGTTGCCTAATACCAAAAAGAAAAATACTATCAAGTTCTAAAACAAAGAAAACCCAACTCTGTGTTCTATTTAAGGGGCATATTTAAAATAAGATGATTTAGAAAGGTTGAAAACAAAAGAATGGGCAAATGTGTACTAGGACAATGTAAACAAACGAAACAAAAAGCAATATTTGTGGATCTACTATCATATAAGCCAGCATTCCAGCCAAAACGGACTCTCCCCTAAAGCCTCCCTACACCTTTATTTTAGCCCAGTGAGACCTATTTTAGAATTCTGACCTCCTGAACTGAAGATAGACCTTGTGTCGTTTTAAGTCCCTAAATTGTGGTTGTTTCTTATAGCAGGAATAGGACACGAATGCAATGACGCCAACTGCCTCTGCAGAGAACTCAGTTACTTGCAGGGAAGGTAGAAGGAAGACTTTCTCTCCATGCCATTTTATAAATTAAAAAAATTTTTTAATTATAAATAAATTTTTAAAATCATTTATTTATTATTTTTATTTTTAAAAGATTTTATTTATTCATTTGAGAAAGAAAGGAGAGAGAATCTGAAGCAGATTCCACATTGAGCATAGAGCCTGACATGGAGCTCAATCCCAGGAGACTGAGATCGTAGCCCAAGCCAAAATCAAGAGTTGGACATTTAATTGACTGAGCCACCCAGATGCCCCTTGGGAGTTTTGCTTCTTGACAATAAATTACCTATGTAAAAAATTGAACTAAGTTAAAAGAAAACAAGGAGCCTCTTTTGTATTTGACCAACGTTGTCTGGTCTTTAACGTCACAGGAGAAAATTAATACCAGTTTAATTTTTCTTTGTTTATAGAAAGGCTACTTTTTCTGATTGGGTGCTTACAATTATTTTGGCTTTATAACCCAAAAGGGAATGCCGGAATTTGTCCAGGTATAATTTGCACTATATGTTTATCTTCAGAACTTTTGTGGGAGGTATATCCATTGCAATGGTTTCCCTCTAGCCACAGCCAGAGATGCATAGGTTTCATGGTTCTGGGCCAGTACTTAAATTTCCCCGCATTTTTCAGGTGGTGAGAATTCCAACCTTACCATCTCAGGTGGTGTTCTGACTTCTCCCAAGTGGCTAATTTTTGGCCCTGACCGGGCACTTGACGTGTTTCTCTGCATCTACTCAAGCCAGTAGGCATTGTGTTTCCCGTCCTCAATTTGAAGACAAGTCCACTCTGCACCTCAGCTCCATGTAGTTAGCTGGGTTCTGACCTTCCCTACCTACACGGCCCTCCTTCCAGGTGCCCTCTTTAACCAGGCATTCAAAGTCCCAGCCCCAGCTGTTCCCTCTCCAATGAGGTCCTCACCTTCAGCCCTTGTTTATGATCCCTCACTTTATTTTGGTAACTTAAGATTTTCTTTTCCTGATTTCATGCTCAGCTATAAGTTAAAACAATTTTGGTTCTGTTTTACCCAACCTTGCTACATGTTTAGATTTGGGAAGGCAAAAGCATCTTTCATGTCAGCTCAACCCAAAAGGGTGATGCATTAATTGTGTACTTTGATTTCCCAATAAATACTTTCCTATCATACTCAACACAGTGATCAATGGCACAGCTTTTAGAATTGGATAGATCAGGGTTTGTATCAGCAGTAGAAAATCATCCTAGTTACATAACCTCTCTGAGGAACTTTCTTCATTTACTATATGTGCATAATGACATTCTCATGGAATTTTCCTAAAGAATAAATGAAATCACATAAGAAAGCACTAACACATAGCACCAGGCCACTGGTCCCGCTATTATCTAGCACCTGCGGCATTATGGCCTTTTATGGTTGTGTCAGTCTTTGACTGTTTGGGCCCTGTTGAGAGTTCCAAACAATTTTGTTACACTTCCTTTGTTTCCCTGTAGTGTCAATCTTCCTCTGCAAGACCGCATTCCATTGTATCTGTTGCTTCTTATTTTTCATTGTTGACTCTGCCTAGAATAAAAAATATCTCCACACCTAGTATCTGATAATAGAGGGTGGAGAATGTATGCTCCACTCTTGGTTATGAGACTGTTCCTTCTCAGATTTAAGTGATAAAAGTGAAGAACTCTCAGTGAAATTTCTAGAATCTTGCAGGTGTTGGTCCAGAACAGATCTGCTTCACTGAGGATGGTTGTCATCATACCCCAATTGTCTCAACTGCTTATTCTCTGAACTGATAGAGAGCACGTGCACACACACACACATCATTGCTATTAGCATAAATGATTTATCTCCATTTTCATCTGTAAGTTGTATAATAATTTGGTAGTTGAGGATGTGTTCCCCTAGTTCTCCCCCTATGGACAGTTGTGTCTCAGAGGAATAGAAGAAATCAACATAGTAGTAGAGGAATAGCAGCCCAGTTTTTAGTTGGTATTGACCTCATGTCCCTGAACTAAGGGCAAGGCAGTAAGGGAAGAATAAATCAGATTTTTTTTTTAAGCTGGAAGTTTTTCTCTTTCAAGTGGCAGAGCATATATTAAAGGTCAGTTGTGATCCTTAGTTCTGCTCTACAGATCTCTTTTTATATTCTGACAATAGGTTCACCAACATTAGCTTTTAGTATGACATATTTATGTTTTTCTATATACCAAGTGTATGTAATTGTGAGAGGCTGCATCCAGGACCATTAATCATAAATGTTACTTTTAATTCAAAGTGTCTTGTAGAGTTTAACAATTTTTATCCTAGCTGAATTTTTTACCAAAGCCGCAAGAAAAACAAGACAATAAGATAAGTATATTTTAATACTAGTATGGCCAAAGTAGGTTGTAAATAAATGTTTTTTGCACTGAACCTAAATATGTTCCTATATTGACAGTACCATCACTTCAGGGTCTCTATTCCCACAAGACAATGGAGAGGAAACCTCAATAAATCTGACCAGCTGAATAACTCAATTCCCTTATTGTCTTACAGATATCACACAGTAGCTCTCTGGCACACAGACATGACTAGTCTATTCTGTTATCATGCTTCTCTGATTATCAATACTCTGTTGGGAAAATGTGCTTTCTTTCCACTCTGCAACCCATGTCTCTGATCTATTTACACCTGCACTACAATATACTTCTTCCAGAAGAAAATCTTCCTAATTAACTCACATGCTCATCCTGCCTGTGTCTAGCTTCACTTTAATCTGCCTCCATTAATATGGTCCTCTTAAAAGACGCATTTATATAATTTCAAGGTGTATGCCTGTTCTGATTGTCAATGACTAGAAGCTCATGGAAGGCAGGACTCACTTTGTTGATGTGTTCCATGACTACTCCTTCCCTCAGGACATAAATATCTGGTACAGTGCTCTGCATACAGTAACAATGACTATATATAGATCAATGCTAGTAAGGGTGAGATTACTGATGAAGTTTTCTCCAGCATGCTAATTTATGCTAATGTAAGGAAAATCAAACAAGTTTTATTTGCTGCTGTTGCCCTTTAGCAATTCCTTATAATACGAACCTCCTTGCCATCTGGGTATTTGTAGCAGTCAGGAGGGAATTCAGTACCTCCTTCCAACCCAAATACCAAAATAAGGGAAACCATCAACATGAATTAATTATCACTCTGCTAGGAAAATACTGGAGGGCAAAATTATTATCCTTAAGGCAAAGCAAAATGCAAAATAGATTGGACTTCAAAATTTGGTCATTTCAACTTAGTATTTTGGTAAAACAGTAAAGGAGTGCTTATGGTATAAAATGGAAACTGAAAATCAGAATATGCTATGAAAACCACTGAAGCAGGCAAAGAAAGCAGACACTGTAGCATTAAGCGTAGCTAAGATGAAGACTACTTGCTCACCTGGATCAACTCAGATCATTTGGATAGGGGATGCTGTTCCTCATGGCATGTGCCCCTGGGTGACAACATTAGTAGATCACTGGAACACCTTTTCCTATCTTTCCACACAGTGACTCAGAATTCCTCTTAGGCTGCTACCAGCCATAGATTGAACTTGTCATGTATGGTAGTCTGGATTATCGTTCAGCAAACATTCTTGGCCCTCTCCTCCACTATGAATAGAGTAGATTTCTGTTCCTCACTGATGTTGGACTTGGCCATCTGTTTTTTTATGATCAATGGGATGTGGTGTGGAGAGAGCCCTTGAATGTGCTTCCATGATCTAGCTAGGCCCTTTTGCTCTGGTGTACAGCATGAGAAGAGCATGCCCCAAATAGCCACTGACTCTTCAGCTGGGGCTTCATAATAAATGTACATGGATTACACCCGAACTCAACTAACAGACTAAAGCCGAATACATGAGACAAGTCAAAGAACAAGTTCTTGTTGTAAACTACTAAGTTTTAGGGCTGTTTGATATATGGCATAATTTTGGTAATAACTGATTAATACAGCATTTTAGATATAATTGATGAAGCAAAATCCCACGAGGCATCAAAGCAATAAAATAAGAAAATGACAGCTTGGCATAAAAAGTCCATCTAATGGTTTAACCTCTGGCAATCCATTTTTAGGCTGGAAAGGAAGAAAGCCAAAGAAGGGGCTGGTTTCAGACACCAACCCTTTGGCTAAAGATGACTTAACACTTCAGCAGAGTCAAGCTGCTGCCTATAGATATGTTCTCAGAGGCTTTAGAAAGACCACCCTCACTCCCACCAGGTTCAAGGACCACTCTTCATTTCCTTTGGCTCAATGCTTCACCGAGTGCCAAGGAAAATTAATTATTCTTGTTACTGAAATGTCAGTCTGGAAGAAGACTCTAGCACCTTACTTCTTAGAACCCATCCAAGTGTTCAGTACGTAAGAGTACTCAATAAATATTTTTTTAAATGAATGGACAAACACATAAATGAATGTTAAATATGTTACTGCTCACCTGACTTAGAGGTTTGGATTATATCTTACTAACAAAGGAGTTCTAAACAAGAAAAAGTAAATAGCAGTGAGGTCAAGATTAAATTCTAACCTCTCATTCATTAATTCACTTAACAAATAAGTATGCTTGTAATGTGCAAGTAATGTATGATTTTCTGTGGTTAGGGCAGCAAACAAAATTAAGTCCCTTCCCTCATGAAGCCGATGATGGTTTAATGAGAGAAGGAGCTCAAATACGTACACCTGTGTGCAGGGCCATACACATCTGTGCACACATTTAAAATATAAGAAAAAGCACAGAGAACTAAATGAGAGTACAAGAGCAAGGACACAGTTTAAAGGATCAGGAAAGGACCCACAAGTAATTATTTTCCAAAGGTCTCATTTGACATGTGTGAACTGAAAAAGAAGCAGACAGAAGGGAATGCCATTTGTCATCGAGCCCTGCATCTGAAATGCAGGAGCTGACTGAATAACATGTACATATATACAATGAAATGACATTTCCCTTTTTTTTGGAAGCTAGGCCCTAAGAACCTTAACCTCTCCCTGAGGTTCCTCACACCATTATCCTCTCTAAGCTAAAACCCAACAAATCACCACAATTAAAACTTTGCAACTTGATTAAACATTAAATATATTAGGTTTTTATAAAATGCCTAGGCATTTCAAACATACCAAGCAAATAATCTGTGTATGAAGACAGAAGATCCACGGTGGCAAATTCTGGGATGTTTGGTAATGCCCCTTGGCTAACTTTATCAGTTCTAGCATTCTTCTTTCCAATAAGTAGATTCGTTTCCAACACAGCTTCACTGACCTAAAATTAATGCATAATTAGAATCCTTAAATGTAAGCTTTTTTATTCATTTATTATCCATTAGGTAAATAATCTGAAAAAGCAAATTCATAAAACAATATTCCATATACATTGGGAGAAAAAACAATCTGGAAAACAACACATGATCCCCAATATGTAGTATATATCATTGTCAAAAATATCATTACTGTTGACAATTTAATTAATGTATGAGCCGCTTTAAATAGGCTCTCTCTCCTAGCTACAACAGATATTTGCCAAAACGTCAAAATGTGCACATATGTATTTGCCAATACGTTCATTAAAGGAAAGCTGAAATAAACAAAGCCAGGCCTGGCTAATAAAGATTAAAAACATTATGTATATAAGGAGCATTTCTAATCTTCCTGAGAAACATCATCAGCATAAATCCAAAAGAATGTGAATTTTCCTTTCTCTCATAGAGATACATTGTGCTGCCCTAACAGCTGGCAGGTAGAGGATACAGTTTGGACAGTAAAAATAAAAATCACACCAACCTGGGCAGCAGCTCTTATCACAATCCAGGCCAGTGAACTGTATATTTCAAATTTATGTACCATTGGTTCTTCAATAGAACTATGCCTTCTGGTAGAAGCCTAAAAAGTATAGCACATGTACTATGATAAAGATAAATATATCATGAAGTTTCATGATAAATTTTCTCATCCTCTGAAGACCACATTTCAGTGGAACACTATGTAGCCATTAAGAATAATAATATTAAAAAACAATAATGTATATGTATCTACATGAAAAGATGTTTAAAGTGTATGGGAGAAATGAAAGTGGAGGTTATAAAATAGTATGCAAAGTATGATCCCATTTTTATTTTTTTTAAGATTTTATTTATTTATTTGACAGACAGAGATTACAAGTAGGCAAGAGAGGCAGGCAGAGAGAGAGGAGGAAGCAGGCTCTCCGCTCCATGGAGAGCCTGATGTGAGGCTCGATCCCAGGACCCTGGGATCATGACCTGAGCCGAAAGCAGAGGCTTTAACCCACTGAGCCACCCAGGCGCCCCTGATCCCATTTTTAAAAAGACAAGTACACACATATACTCCCTGTACATACAAGCAGAGAAAATTATTAACAGTGGTTACCCTGGGTTTTAAAGGTGATTATCTTTATGATCTTTTCTAATTTTTTATGATGAGCTTGAATTATTTGAGTAATAATAAAATAAACGCAAATGGCATTTTAAGGAAAGTATTTACTTCAAATGATATTTGCCATTTCAACAGAGGATTTATAAGTTGAATATATCATGTGTAAGGATGTCAGAAATAAGAACATTATGTAAAGATTTTTGATAGGTATTTGGTGTCATTTTTTTAACTGGGAAACTGTTAAAGGGACAATGTAATTTTAAAGTTCCACAGAATAGCAAAAGTAACAATGAATGGAGATAATTTTTACTGTGTGTGTGTTCAGGTTTGTGTGTGTGTGTTCAGTTTTTTTTTCAGTTAACATACATTTATTGATTATCAATACAAATCAATAATGATAATATGAGTGACTAATCAGTGGCACTGAATTAGCACTTTGTATCATGCACTTCACTAAGCATTTTACATGGATTTTTTTTTTTATGTTTTCGGTGTTCTAAGATTCATTGTTTATGCACCACACCCAGTGCTCCATGCAATACCCACCACCAGGAAACATAAAAAAATCAATGCTACAAAAGTTAACAGAAAGAAGCTCCACTAGTAACATAGTACTTGCCTATTTTACATTTTTAAAGATAACTAAAATAAGAATTAACAGTCAGTTCTTAAGATTTAACTAATCTGAATAAAACTACTCAATTAGACTGCTTGGTTCTAATTTTTTGATGTTCATATTTTGGTCGATTCTTTGACCTTCAACAAGACTGCAGAATAAAACAATAACAAAAGATACCCTTCTTTTACTTCTGGCTACAAGACTCCCCAAGAAAAAGAAAGTCAATAAATAATGCTCATGCCAGAGCAGGAAATACAACATGCAAATGTGGCCTGGCCTAGATCAAGTGCTAAGATTGGTTGGAGGTAGATGAAACCCAGAGAAGTCTGGAGAATCTACGCAACACAGCCCTGTCCCAAGATAGGAAGACCCTAGTCATTAGCTAAAATGAAACCACTTAGGTTCTGGGATAACCCTTGCCAGCTTACTGGCTATGCAAGTTTGGGAAATTTACTTAAATTCTGGAAACAAGACTAACAGACATTAAATGAAGAATACATAATAATATTAAATAATTATAATGTAAGAACAGTTAGTGACACAGACATTTAAAAAAGAAAGCTCATTTTGAATTGAGGCGGGGGGGGCTTATTAAGAAGGTTGGGCTTGAGTTCAGAATGGAAAAATGTAGACAGAAGAACATAAAGGGTATTTTTGTTTTAGATGGAGAAGGTGTTTAACACTGCATATGAGATTCTAACTCATGCAAACAAACAAGAAAGAGAGGAAAATGAATCTAGATCTAAAATGAGGAAGTAAAATTGTATTTGTTTGCAGAAGACATGATCCTATATTTAGGAAAACCTAAGACACACACATACACACAACTCTAGTATTAATAAATGTACATAACAAGGCTGTAGGACACAAAACTCAATATTCATAAATCAATTGTATTTCTACATATTATCAATAAGTGATCTGAAAATGAAGAAAATATTCTACTCACAATAGAAAAAGGCTTAACAAAAATGTACAAAATTTGTACACCGAAGTAAAGAGCATTAATGAGAGACATTAATATCTAAATAAATGAAGGGACAGCTCATATTCATGAATTGGAAGATTCAACATTGTTAAGTTGGTTATTATCCCCAAATTGATTTACAGATTTAACACAATCCCTATCAAAATTCTGTTAGTTTTTTGCAGAAATTGACAAGCAGCTACTAAAATGTATATGAAAATGCAAAGGACTCAAAGTAGCTAAAATGATTTTGGAAAGAAAGAACATAGTTGGAAGACATGTACTTTCCAATTTCAAAGCTAACTGAAAGCTACAATAACCAAGAGGGTGGATATTCCTATTAAGGTAGACTTGTAGATCAATGGAATAGGATTGGGAGTCTAGGAATAAAAATTTACATTTATGATCAATTAATTTTTGACAATGGTGTACCAAGGCAATTCAATGAAGAAAAGACAGTCTCTTGAACAACTGGTATTGGGAAAACTGGATATCTATGTGCAAAAAAAGAATTTAGATCTTTGCACACTTTACACAAATGTTAATTCAAAATGGATCATACATAAACATAAAAGCTATAACTCTAAAACTTCTAAAGGAAAACATAGAAGAAAAGCTTCAACACCTGGGGTTAGGCAAAGAATTCTTAGACATGCAACAAAAGCATGATATATAAAAGAAGAAAAATGATAAACTGGAATTCATTAAAATTTAAAACTTTGTCTCCAAAGACACTATTAACAACATGAAAAGACAAACCATCAACTGGAGGATATATTTGCAAATCAAATATCTGATAAAGGACTTGAATCTTGAATATACATTTTAAAACTCTTGTGATTTAAAAAAAAAAACATTTTAGTTTAGGTTATGGGCAAAAGATCTGAATAAACATTTCCCCAAAGAAGAAACAGAAATGATCAGAAATGATCAGTAAGCACATGAAAAGATCTCAGTATCATTGGACAGGGAAGTGCACACCATAGCTACAATGAGATACAACTAGGATGGCTACAATCAATGATAGAGATAATGACAAGTGACAGCCAGGCTGTAGAGAAACTTGAACTCTTATTCACTGCTCAAAGGAATACAAAATGGTACAGGCACTTTGGAAAACAATCTGACAGATCATCAAAAGGTTAAACATAGAGTTAGCATATGATCCAGCAATCCCATTCTTAAGATATACACCCAAAAGAACTGAAAACATATACTTAAAAACTTGTATATAAATGTTCAAAGCAGTATTAATCAAAATATACAAACAGTGGAAACAATTCATATATCCATCCATCAACTGCTGAATGGGTAAAAAAAAATACTGTATATCTGAAAAAAGGACTACTTTTTTATTCAGCAATAAACAGAACAAACTTCTGTTACATGTTACAACATAAGTGAACCTCAAGAACATAACACTAAGTGAAAGAAGCAGGCACAGCAGACTACATATTGTATGATTCCATTTATATGAAATTCCATTATAGGAAATACCCAGAAAAGGCCAATCTATGGAGGTAAAAACAAACAAACAAACAAAAAAAAAACACAAATTAGTGGTTGCTTTGGGCTAGGGGTAGAAATGGAAATGACTGTGAATGGGCACTAGGGATCTTCCTGGAATATGGGAGTGTTCTAAAACTGGATGGTGATGCTAGCTCCACAGCTCTGTAAGTTACCAAACATCTGTGAACTGCACTCTTAAAATAGGTTAATTTCATGTATGTAAAATGTACCTCAATAAATCTATTTTTAATATGTGTGCTTGCTAATCTCTTTCTTTGAACTATTTTCCCCCTGCTTAACTACTTGGAAAATGTCTAGTCATTCCTCAAAATTCATCTCATCTGTGAAGCTTTCTCCAGTATTCCCCCAAAGCAGAATTAGTTCCTACTTTGTTCCACTTCTCTACTTTGACATATCTTGATTATAGTCCTCATTAGATTTTGATATAATTATTTCTCTCCCTTGCTTGTCTATGCTTCTTAGGGAAAGAAAGTGACATGCCTGGCATACATTAGGCACTCAATAAGTATTTGGTTAATGAATGAATACATGTTCATGAAATAGTCAATTCCATTTAACTAAAAAAATAATTATTGAACACCTACTATGTACAAAAGACTTTAGAAAGATAAAATGTGAATGTTTAGCCAAAGTCACATATTGATAGAAAATGGTACACCTCTTTTTTGAATACTTATTATGTGCCATGCCCATTATCTTGTTTAATTCTCCTACTCTAAGAGGTCAATATCCTCATCTCCACCTCACAGATGAGGAAACTAGGCTTAGAAAGACCCCAATTACCCTGCTGGTATGTCGTGAAACTAGGATTCAAACCCAAACCAGTGCTCTGGTCACTTTGCTCTGTGGATTCTCCATAAAAGTGAAGCAATAGTGTTTTTTTTAAGGGTTTAAAAGCATGCCTTTATTAGGACAAACTTCTTTTTTTTAATAATCATGTATTTTTTTTAATTTTTTAATAAACATATAATGTATTTTTATCCCCAGGGGTACAGGTCTGTGAATCACCAGGTTTACACACTTCACAGCACTCACCATAGCACATACCCTCCCCAATGTCCATAACCCCACCCCCTCTTCTGACCCCCCTCCCCCCAGAAACCCTCAGTTTGTTTTGTGAGATTGAGAGTCACTTATGGTTTGTAGGACAAACTTCTAATGTGATAATTTCAATGGTTTAATGTGTCTGGAAAAATTCTTCTTTGTCTTTGGCTGTTTTCTGTGTTTCTATTAATTGTATGACTTGCTAAAATATTTGTATTACATCATACCAAAAAAATGTGATATTGTATGGAATTATGCTATTTTTTCATTCAAATTCTACCTTATTCAAGCTCTTAGGTATGAATACTTCTCTAATAAAGGCCAAAAAGGTGATATACTATTATCCTAGTGTCCTATCAATTTGCATTGCTACTTGCCATAGAAACAAAGGTTTTCATTTTCTCTTACTAGAAATAAACATGTTTATCACACCATAAAAAGTAATTTTTCTATGTAATCATTTTGATAAAAAATAAAATAAAATAATAGCTTCTATATCTACCTAAGTGGCTACCATGTGAATAATTTAACTAACTAAAAGCCTGTTGGCCTAAAGGTTTAAGTCACACCTATGCTGTCTCAAAAATTAGAGATTTGACACCAAAACTTTTGGAAAAAATCTCTTGCTGGGTCAAAGGATTACCTAATTGCGATGAATTATAAAAAGCCTACTGAAACTTAAAAAGTAAAAACTACAATTTACTGGGCTCATCTATCTCCAATGCACCCACGTCCTGCCCACAGGATCTCCCCCTCGGTCTAGATCCCTGGAATTCAAGTGTAGCCCCCAGACCAGCAGTATCAGTATTAACCTGGAGTTCCTTAGAAATATCAAACCTCAAGACCTCAACCTCAACATACCAAATTGGATTCTGTATTTTCACAGGACCCCCAGAGGTGCTTCTGCCCCTCAGTTTGGAAGGACTGCTCTAGATAGATGCATGATGCCAATGACATGCCTCTGCAACTCTCCTCATCCAACAAATCCCACCTTGAACCTTATGTTTCCCAACAGAGTCATTCACAGTCCCACCGACCCATGTTCTTTCCTAATCCCCAATTTCACCACCTAAATCATCCCCCCTTGCTTCTGTCCCCTCCCTTCCTCCCTCCTTCCCACCTTTCTTCCTCTTGCTTCTTCCTTTACTGGTTTATTGTCTGTATCCCTCTACCAAAAGGTAAGCCCCATGAGAACAAGCACTAAGTTTGTCTTAATCACTGCTTTATAACCTTCCAGAATATTGTCTGGGTCACAGTAGATATTCAGTAGGTATGTGATGAATAAATGAATGAGTCTTTCAGTCTACGGCCATACCACCCTGAACGCGCCCGATCTCGTCTGAATGAGTCTTTCAAAAGGTGATCTGTTTGTATACCATATCCTTGATGAAAATCTTGTCCATCTGCTTAACCAATATATCATTTCTTGTAATTTCCTGATTAATATGAATAACTTAGAGTATTTACACATACCTACATTTCATGTATAATATTTTAACAGGTAAAAATGTCCACATGGACTCTATTTCCAGAGCCTTATATAAAGTATCCAAAGAAGTATTTAAACATGAGTGTGACTATAAAGTAGCGAATTAATTTCTCCAAGTCAAACAGGAAAATCAGTCTCATTAGTTCTAGCACAGAGTTACCAAAATAGCAAGTTCAAAGACAATTAACTTAAGAATTATAATAAAATAGTTTATTACCTTAAGTGTTAATGGTGATGTTGAAAGTTTGGCTTTTGGCTTCCTCATATGTAAAAATAATAGGGCCATTTCTAAGTAGGAGTCTCTTATCAACCTAAAATGATATAACATTGTACTTATTAAATAGCTTCACCATTCATAATCATTTTGCATCATTTTCCACAATTTCTGAGCTAATTAAAGGTAAAAATAGACAAAACCAGTACCTGTCCCCCAGACTCACACTGATACATAGACACCAATACCATCCTCCCTACTGAAATTGAAAGCTATTGAAGAGACATCCAGCCTTGTCCTGCGCTGGCAACACTCTCTGAAGCACAGCATCAAGACCGTTCTAGAATAGTCCAGCACAGAAAGCACTAAAGAAGTGAAAATCAGGTCTTAAGGAACCTGCCTTGCAAACAAGACCTCTCTTTCTATCCTCCTACACTAAAGTGGAAAGAGACACAGAGTTATGCAGAAAGCAGGGATTTGGTATGGGTTAGGTCTGTGTATTCACTACCCAACCTGTCAGTTGGGGCCATTTAAATCAGTATAGTTGTAATAATACTGGTGTATACCCATTCTTAAGATGATTTTTATATAGAATTAAGTTGGCCAGCCCTGGTCCTGCTGACAGAGTGAACATCCACATAAATCCTTTCTAGATACAATTTCACATCCATGGGAGGCTGCTAGAATCCTGGGATAGAGAGGAGATCGGTGTAAGTAAAGACTAGAAGTAAATTCACAGTCTAGTATGCCCCATGATAACTGCCATCATCAACCATCACTGTAAAAATAAGCCTTGGTCAGAGCCAAGGTCAACAATCTTGAAAAGGAAGTCAGTAAACCTGCTGGACAATGAACCCCAGTGAATGAGCCCTGCGGTGGGAAGGGGGTCTCCCAGTCATCCCAGCCTTGAATGTTCAGTGTACTACCAAAACATAGGGCTTAAATCAAAACTCATATAGTTATAATAATGGAAAGATTTTCTTTTTACCCTGAGTTTTGATCATTTTTCAAGCTTAGCTGTATAGCTTCAAACAAACTCCCAAGGTGTGAACTTGGAGATTTCTCTTCCATCAATATTTGACGTTCTATTTTGCCTGAAAGAATAAAAAAATATATATATATAAATGGTTTTCCCTTTTTCTATCATTTAGAACTTCAGAATAAATATTTCATGCTGGAACTTCAGAAAATTGGATGTGCTGTCCTTTTTGCCCATCTGTCTGTTGTTTTTGCAGTAAGGTCAGTTAATAGTGAAAGATCCCTTTGCTTCCTTCCCCAGGAGCCTCCAGCCTCACTCTGCCTTTAGTGAGAAACACTGAGTCAAAGCCTCCTTTGGCTTTCCAGACACAAATGTTCTTACCATCTTATTTTTCTATTTCCTTTCTTTGTACTTTCCTTTCCTCTATAGGGCTCATTCTGTTTGTCTACATCCATGTCCTCTTTCCTCTGTCTAGTATTGCAGATATCACAGAAAACAACTCTGTTAAAATAAAGCCTAAAAAGTCAACAAACACTTGAAAACAATCACAAATGATGCAAATGCTTTAGGGCTCACACAGCTCTCAGACCTAATGGTGAGCCACAGCCTTCAATGGAATGGCACTTCTGTAGCCAGAAGGGCAAGAAAGGGAAATCTTTTATCAATATGAAAAGGATTCACAGTTTTCATGCAGCATGTGAAGGGCTGCACATAGGGCACTGAGCCTCCCGGTGTTAAGTTCACATCTGGCTATTATCATTTAGAAGCTGCTGACCTAGAGAAAGTTACTCAGCCAGACTGTACCTCATTTTCCTCAGTTGTCAACTAGGATTAGCCATGCCTATCCTATAGAGCTATTGCAAGAATTAGCAATATGCATTGTTAAACACTGACAACTACAGTGCCTTTCATCTAATTGATGATCAAAAAATGATAGCAATTATCATCATCATCATCACTCTTCTCATGGCTAAAACAGCCACAATAAAATTGTATGAACATATTATACAAATATGTATTGTATGTAACTTATAAATATAGGTGTGCTATAGCTATTTAATTTAAATGGGTATGTATCTTTTCTAGAAATTAACTAAATGCCTACCTAAGGAATGAAATTATGCATAAAAGATGTCTTCCCACATTATTTAAGAAACATTATTGGTAGCTAAATGCCTGACGAGGACATTTTTGAGTCAAACATGAAATTTTGCATGAGGGTCAATTATAATTATAAAAGAGACTAAGAAGCAGTACTTTTTTCCCCCTTTTCCCCATAAACTTAAAATAAGCAGTGTTCTCTTTATCCCAAACTGAGTCTGGCAGGGGTATCAATGTCTTTGCATCACTAAGTCCTGTGTAAAACCTGTATTTTTTTATAGTCACTGACCAGGTTTTCAAGAAACCTATCATTAATAGGAAAAAAATTCCCATAAACTTTATCATAGTTCTGACCCCAAGTACATCTTACCTTTCTGAAAAAGAATTTCAGCCTCCACCTCATGTTCTTCTGTTGCTGATACCTGACAGAGCTTCAGTGCTATTTCAAAAAGATGAAGGGCAGGGAACCACTTTGAGGGATCCTTCTTTTTACTGGTATAATATACTTGTTTGGCCACTGTATGTCCTATAAGGAATAGATTGTTCATAATAAGCCTCTAAGTTACTCAGACTTTTCTCACCATCAGTTCTATTAAGAACTCTGCTAGTCTTTACTTTTTAGCATCTAAAAAATATTTTCTTAAAATTCAGTACCCAAATATTTCAATGCACTACAACAGTAGCCCTTTACAACTTTATCTTTGATAAATTTTGACATTTTCTCATTTTTAAAATGAAGGATAATTTCTCAAGTCTCTTTCTACAAAACAACTGTGTTCCTAAGATGAGGTTGTTAGCAGGGAAACATCTGGAAGTTTTATGAAGTTTTATATTGTTCCAAATAAAAATTTGCATATATTAATAGGCAGTAATTTTGTTTTCAGCTCTTTTAGTGGTTGCTCACTATGCATATTTTGTCACTGCAACTAGATGGCAAAAGCCATGTGGATAAGGGCTTCTTGTGTGGTCCCATCATCACTTAACATAATGAAGGACTGTTGTATTGTTGAAGAGGCACTAGATTTAATCTGTGTACCCTCAAAGACAGACAAACAGATAGCTATTTAGCATATATTTTCTGAGTGCTGGATTGGAAAAAAATGAGAAAAGAGAATAATAAGAGCTCAGGTTTCTTAAGTGTTTCCTACAATCCAGATACCCCTCCAAGGACTTAAGCATTTTCTCATGCAATCCTCCCAACTCTGGCTGGATTTCATTGGTACACTGCCTTTACAGAGGAGAAAGCAGTGGCACAGCGAGGTTTAAGTAATTTGCCCAAATTCATGTGGCTAATAAGTAGCTGGGCTGTGATCAGAACTGAGGCAAGTCTGGCTCCAGGACACACACTCTAAATGATGAGTCAGACTGTGGAGCTTAGTGTTCAGTGGCAAATGGGAATGGCCCGAGCGGCAGTTAAAATACTGTGTGCTCAACTGTGTGGCAGGGAAAGCACAGGACGATGTGGTGGCAGGTTTCAGGGGCCTTCGCCCAGACCCCAGAAAGACTAGGGAAGGCTTTCCAGAGAATTTGGCCATTGGGGCTGGCAGCTGATGATCACCTTGTCTTTTGGTAATTTTAAAAAAGGAAAATGTTGGGATAAAGAGTAGAAGGCAGTGGGGGAAATACTCATCAAGAGGAAAGTTGAACAGCACAGTGGAGAAATATAAACAGGAAGGTAGTGCAGGATTGCAGACTGATATAGCTACTGGGTCCCAGCTGAAGTGCTGAGTCTGAGCTGGTCACCAGCACTACCATGTCATTTGAGGCCTTGAACAAATCCCAACATGCCTCTGGGTCTTGAGTGTCTTCCTCTGAAAAATGAGCCAATAGAACTAAAAAATATGTAAGGTCTCTTTGGGTTCTGAAATGTTTCAATTCCAAAATGCTATGCCCTACAAAGAGTTTTCAAGAAACCAAGAACTTCTTATAAATTTTTAGTTGAGGAATGAAAGGAAAGATGGTGGGAAAAATGTATCTCTCCCTCTTATCCAGGGAAACAGAGCCCTGACTCTGAACAAGGCAGGTTGTTGGCATGCTGTGGAGAAGACGGAGATGAAGAAACTGAGCCTTGCTTCCAAGGTGCTCCCAGGAGAGCAAGGTGATCAGCCATGGAGCAGTGAGAATTGCTAGTACCTACAATGCTGGTAGAACTAACTAGATGCCCTTCAAACAAGGCACACATGCACTTCATCCCACAATAAGCCAGTGAGATTGGTACTTTTCTGAACCACATTTTATGAGAGAGGAAACTGAAGCCCAGAGGAGTTAAAGTGACCTGCTCAAGGAAAGTGGACCATAAATCTTTCTCCAGAGTCCATGTTCTTCATCCCAACAGTGACCAATTGTGAGGAGATCCCAGGCAAGGATATGCTAACATCATCTGTCCAATACAACTTCATATTTCAACACAGCTCCCATTTTTATGTGTCTCACTTCTTGTTTCAAATTATACTACAGCTTTTTATTAATATAAGACAATAATATCAAGTATCTTCATGTAATTTAAGCAGGTTTTTATAGGTACTATATATGAAAAATATATATAATAAAGTATTAATATTTACTAAAAGTACTTCTAGATTTGTCTTCTAGATTTTTGTGAAAATTAGGAAGAGACCTGCTACAGAAATTACGAACAGTTTTCTTTCTCTGTTTCCTTAGCTTGATAACAGGCTCTCTGAAGGCAGAGATGGCTCTCTCTTATATCCCCACTCCCAAGCATCATTCTTGCAGCTTTTTTCCACCTATTATACAATCAATCAGTAACCCATGTTTTCATTATGGGAAAGCTCAACGTTTTGTCATTAATGGGGAAAATGATCTCAAATAACCATGATGTTTATTTTTGGTTTTATAAAAACAATTTCAAGACGACTTTTTATGTCAGAGGCTTTCACAAAGAAAAAAACAATTATTTAAGTGGCTCTGTTCTTGTGATGCAATGTATAGGCTCACTATAAAGGAAAACTGTCGAGAAAGCATCAAATCAGATGATTTTATGCTTCATAATATTGAAGTGATCCTGTTTCCAATAAACATCAACTCTGTGAAAAAAAAGTTGTGAAACTGATGTTGTTTTGACAGAAAATCTGCTTTTGGTTTTGTTTCTTAAGTCTGTATTTAAGATAATATAACAGAAAGCAAGCTGTTCTGCCTCAAGTGAGTCTAAAAAATGGTGGCACTATTGTCACTGAGTGGTGACACATCTTCAAGATTAGGGAGTCATGAAAGCAGAGAATACATTTGATTTAACACAATCTGTACAATTTAACACAATCTTTACTTTAAGCTCTTGTGGCAATTGAATATACTGATAATATAACAAATCGTTGACTAAAAATGCACAAAAATAGCTCTCCGGGGATCAGATTGCTGGAAGGAATTCTAGAGGTCAGCTAGGCCACTCAAATTTCAACAATGTAGAGATGATGTGATTTACCCAAAATAGCAAAATTCCTATCTGATGATGATGTTGAAAAAAATCTTATAATAATAATGATCAATAATAATTAGGGGGAGGTGCAGCAGAAAGGACATTAGGGAGAAGATTCTGAACAGACGATGGTTTGTTTGACCACACTTCTGTTGCCCTCTCTTTTCTGTTCTGGTCCAATCATCAGCCTCTCCTGAACTGAGCAGCCCCTGGTACAGGAGGCAAATGGGCCCAAGGAGGTGAAGGGCAATGTTTTAAAATGCAGGTTTTTTTAATGTTCAGGTGTGATGAGGTCAACAGGCCCAGTGACAACCACCACTGAAAAGACTGCTTGTTACACTTCCCAGAGGATGGGGCACATTACACCACATAGAAAAGCATAAAAGTCAGTCAAGGAGGTGGAGGGAGCAAGGGGGAAATGTGGATAAGAAACTTTATTCTGAATTTTGTAGGAGAGGATGATTAGGTCAGAGTAAACAGCCAAACAAGTTTAGGATTAATGAGTCTGAATAATTTCAGTGGGCTCTGCTAGGAGTCTGATACCTGTCCCCAGGGTGATTAGGGCAGAAAAATAGTGGCTCAGCATGTGAGAGCCCAGCAAAGGACAATAAGGGAGTCCAATAAAGGTTCAGAGGATGGGTTCTGGAACAGTGTGCATGTAAAAGGCATGCTTAGAGGATAGTGGTTTGCTAATTTCTTAGCTAATTTCGGCTAGCCTTGGGAAGTCCCTCCCTGATCAGCATAGCCCTAGATGTCAAAGCATCAGAAATACAGAAATGGAAGAGGCATGATTAATATAGGGTTAGAACACAGAGAGCTGCTACAAAGATTTTCTGCCCTCTTGAGCTTGGCAAAAGCTGGGGAGGTAGAGGGAGGCAAGCCTTGGGTCAAAGACCAGAGACCGTGTCCTAGAGAAAGACTGAAACAATCTGTCAGCTCCTGAGAAGGACAGCACCAGTTGGCTCCACCTTGGTTCCCAAGAGCTGTATGCCTTCTGGTTTCCTGCTCCAACAACTCCCATGAGGTCCACTTGCCATTGGCTCCAGGCTACCCTACAATCTAGTCTTCAGCCAGCAGCCAGGGTAATCTGAAACATAAACCATCCCAGCTCACCTACTCCCATGAGGCGGCCCCTAGTCCACTCTGATCAGGCTGTATTGGTCTCCCACAGTTCTAGAATAGGTCACGCTCGGCCTAATCTCAGAACCTACCACTCAAGGCTCTCTCTGCCTCCACCGTCCAAAACTAGTCACATGCAATTTAAGGTTTAGGGTTAAATACCACTTCTCCAGAGAGTTCTTCCCCAGTGACTCTATCTAAATAGGCCCCCCTCCCTTCATTATTCTTTAACAGCAGAATTCATCCACATCTTTCATAAAACTGACAATTTATAATTACATACCTATATATAATTCATTACCATATGTAAGCTTTCTATATCCTCACTGATTTTCTGTCTGGTAGTTATCAAATAAACATTTTATCTTATACAATATTTATCTTATTAAATTTTATAAATGTTTATAAAATTCTAGAAATATTTCATAAATGTTGAGTTTTCATACAATATTTATAATATAATATGCCCTTCTCCATATGGTTTGTTTACTTGCTTATTTCTGTCTCCCACACTAAGGTCAGGGACTATATCCATTTAATCTCCAGTAACTTCCTAGGATCCCACACAGAGTCTGGCACATGGTAAATAATCAAAAACTATTTGTTAAAATAAATGAAGCCTGGTATTCATAAATATTATCCCATTTGAAGGCACTCCTCTGACAACCTGCCTGAAAATAAAAATTTTTCATCAGTGACTTGAGTGTAAAATGTGTTTAAATGTTCTTACCAATTCTCATCTTGGTTTTGGCCAATAACATGACATGAGGAAGATAGATATTTTTCAAAGGCTGTAATGGACTTGCATAGTCAGTGTTTGATAAAGGAAATGCAATTGTTTCTCCAAAAGTCAGCATCTGTAAAAGGAACACTGTAGTTAGTAACTAGCTAATGTGGTTTGGAATAAGAAAACAGAAATAAGTTTTTAGGTCTTGAGGACACAAAAGCGTGCTCACCTGTTCAATAAGAATGTTGTGAGACTGAATCAACAAGTGTAAATTTTCTGTTTTTAAAGAAGTCTCCTTGAATTTCTCAGCCTTTGTTAAGTCATCCAGTAAAAGCATGCTTCTCACCAGGGTTAAATGAGATCGAGGAGAAATAAATTCACTTTCTTCAAGCAAATGTATTATCGCCTATTAAAATAAAATTATTCCTTTTGATAGTCCCATTTCCAATTCACTGAAACAAGAGCTGGCCAAACTGTTATGCATTCAGCACCTAAGGGAATTTAAAATTCTCTCCTTTTGCTCTAATCAGAATCATTTAGGTAAATATCAACGTGAAAGAGGTTTCTTTCTTACCTGAAGCTTGGTTATGATGTCTGTCTTTAGATGCTTTTCTTGTAGGCCAATGACTACAGCTTGCATCAAGAACTCAGCCTGCAGCTCCCTGTCGCCTGCACTTTTTGCCTCCTCACACACTTCATTGATGAGGCTGACGTAATCTATCATATCGTTTTCTAAAGTAAATAAATGCAGTTATCTAAAATACCCTAGGAAAGCAAATTTACATATGCATAACCCCCAATATCCATCCATCACAGGAATATTGTATAGTACAGAAGAACAGGAAGATATAAGGTTGGAAAACAGACTCTACATGAAACATGAAAAATAAATGTGTTGCAATTTGGGAGAAAGTACTTTAGGGTAACCCAGTGCTGCAAAAGTAATGGTGCTACATGAAAAAAAATTAATGTGGAAGATGGACAGAGATGGGTGGATAGGTAGATTTCCAAATAGAGAATTATTAATCGCTGTAAGAACTAACATGTATATGTGCCAGGCTATCATCAAAAACTTTATAAATTTAACCCATTTAAGACTGCCAACAACCCTAAGAAGTAGGTAAAATTATTTCCATTTTTGCCAAGGAGGAAACTGAGGCATAGGAGGATTAAGGGACTTGGCCAAGATCACACAGGGAGAAAGTGGTGGACCAAACATTTGAACCCAGATCAAGTATCTGGAGCCAAAGTCTGTGCTCAGGACCCTTACACTATGCTGCCTCCCTCAATGACAAGAAGAACTGCATGTTAGCATTTTGAAATTGCCTTGCCTGCTCTCCATCCACCAGAAACATATATGCCATACATCAGTGATTCAAGGGACTACAGACATGATTATTTTTGGTTAATGACATGAATTTTTTATTCTGGAAACAGATCAAGCTATAAAAGTTAGAAAATGTTAGTAATAAAATGTATTTCAACAAAACCTCCATTACCTGAGTAAAATTAATTTTTATAAAAACTTGGATTAAGAAAATAAGATATTTGTACCTGTCACGATTCCAATGCCATGAATCTGCGCAACAAAAGCAGTCACCAGTGCTAAGCGGCACCTCAACCAGAGATGAATGTTGAAATATTCTCGAGAATTTAGGGAAACGGGATCTAAAAATTCATTCTCATCTTTATTTTCAGTAGCCTAAACAACATGAAAATGATGGTTTTCTTGCCATTTAATAATGTTAAAGGTCCAGCCTAATGCTAAATTAAGTTAAGAGAAGAATCTGATATCATTTAATACTATTAAATTTTTAATTTTGGAAATCTGTCTTGGACATTCTATAACATAAGAAGTACACACACAAAATAAAAAAATCATTCACAATCCCACCATCCGCTATTAATATTTGGCATACCGATTTTCAACTTTTCTTTTTCTTTCTATACCCATTATAGAAAATAGTTTTGCGCTCTGAATTTTAATTGCAAATTATATTACCAGTGGTGTCTATGTCTTCAAAAATTTTATAAACATTATCTTAATGGCTGAAAAATAATAAATAACAGTGGCTAATATTTATGGAATACGTATTATGTTCCAGGCACTATGCCAAATACTTTATACACATAATCTTATTTGATTCTCCCAAAAAGCCAAAGAGGAGTTATTCTTAGTTCTCTTTTACAGATGTGAGAATGGAGACCTAGGGAATTAAATATTTGCTTTAACTCCATTACGTTTTGGCAGAAGTGAGATTCAAACTTGTGTCCTTCTGAACTTAGAGCTCCCCCCATCTCAATCCACTGCTGTATGTTGCTTGTGTTCCAAACATGTATTATAAATGATTTCCCATCTTCATCACTGTACTTTACAAAGGGGTGACCAATGTCCAGAGCTCCTGAGAGGGAATCACAAAAGGGAGGTTTTCCCAAGTGGGGGCAGGGGATCAATTTTAGACATTTGGAAACTTTAAAATCATCTAGATTTTGCCCGTTTGTTCTAGGAAGTTCCCGCTGTGCACCTCTGAGAGCTCCACCAATTGGCAACACCTAATAATCAAGGGGCAGCCATCAGGACTTGGAGGCTGGAATGTGGAGAGACAGGTAGGAAGCACAGAAGAGGAGGGTGAGCCTCCTGGGAACAGACTAAGAAGTGAACAGAGGCCTCAAGGATGGACAGTGACTAGAAATGGATACACCAAGTACTCTAGGAGTCAAGGATTTAGATTAGCAATACAGGACAAAATGCCTATCCACATACCTTAATCTCTCGGTGCCTAAAATTCCTGTGACTACTGCAAAGCCATGTCACACTTAATCTGAATCAGGATTTCCAGCCTCAGTGCTATGGGTAGCCGTGGAGGACTGTCCTGGGCACTGTAATGTTTAGTAACATCCCTGACCTCCACACACTAGATGCCAGGAGCATTCTCTCTACTTGGAACAACTAAAATGTCTCCAGATGTTGCCAAATAACCCCTGGGAGGCAAAATAGCCTCCAACTAGCAACCATTCCTCTAAGTCAATTTTTGAATTAGCTTGCTTTTTAGCATTTTTATTGCTTTTAATATAGTAAAAAATGAGTTTCTATTTAGGATAATTAGTTTTGCTTATTTGTAATGACACTAGATATCAGCAATTTTATTAGTAAAGCTTAAAATAATGAGCAAGGATTCTATGTGATGAATCTTTATGTTTCAATCCTAAACAACCCTTTATTATTAAATTACTTGGTCTTATCAAACTCCAATAAAATGTCAAAGAATTTGTGACACCAGTCATCAAACAGACTTCAGGGCTTAAATGTGGAAAAATCTACCTAGTGAAATCCAAGGTAGGAAATAATGCAGGTGTCATACTGGTGATGCCAAAGTAATAAATTCAAAAGTGAAATGAAGAGCCAAATAAAGTGAAACAACTTTATTTGCTAAACAAATCAGATCTAGAATACTGGAGTGATGTATCTGGAAGGGCCTTAGTGATTATTACATCCAAATTCCATCAGTTCACAAATGAGATTTAAATGAACAATTAAATTTTTAATGAAAAAAAATTTTTAAGTTTAAGGGACTTGCCCACGTACACCACTAAATGAAGAGCATAAATGGGGCTTCAACACTTACCTTTTTACTCTGAACTCATTGTTTTTTCTACTTTGCTCCTTTATTTCATCCAAATAATCAATTTCCTAGCATGTCAACAGTTATTATATAGTAAGTACTGCAAAGAGAAACATTAAATTCATACATACAGAAGCTCCTGGAGAGATGGAATTCTCTGTGTCATCTTGTACTCCCTTCTTCTTAAAAAGTTTTGAATCCTGGAGAAGTCTAAGCGTAGAAAATACTATTGCAGCACTAAAGTAGAGAATACATTTTAAATCTTATTAGTACTGACAATCTCACTAATAAAATGAACACATATACATTTCATATGTATCACAGTGTGGTTCTCCACCTTTCAAGGTTATAGAACTTTGTTATTTAAAGCTATACACTTGGAAACTCTTACACTAAATTATTGCTTAATCAGCATCTAGAAGTACCAAAGGCAAATGTACTAAACAGAAAACAGAACCTTGGAGATGGGAATTCTTCTGACTTCCTGTTGCGCCACACATAAAGGTTTGTCTGCGCTTTAAACCAATTTATAACTGATGTCACACTTCTTCAAAATATCTTAATAATATATATTCAGAGAGTTCTTTTAAAAATCTATTCCAAAATGAAACCAAAATGCAGAACAATCCGTATACCTGAAGATGCTCTGTATCAATATTTTATAACATGGAAAGACTGGGCAAAAGCCAAATGGACAATATACCTATCTACCTAAGTCCCCACTTGGATAGTTAATAGACAATTATATTTAACAGGTGTTATGGATGGAACTGTGTCCTCTCAAAAAAAAAAAAAAAAGGAAGAAAGAAAAGGGGTGCCTGGGTAGCTCAGTTGGTTAAGTGTCTGACTCTTGATTTTGACTCAGGTCATGAACCCAGGGACTAAAGACTGAGCCCCATGCTGGGCTCTGCGCTCAGTGGAAAGTCCACCTAAGATTCCCTCTTTCCCTCTACCTGTGCCCCTCCCCCCATTCAGATGCATTATTTCTCTCTCTTTTTCTCTCCCAAATAAACAATGAAATAAAACCTTTTTTAAAAAAAGGTATGTTGATATCCTAACCCTCAGTACCTCAGAATGGTGGTAATCTGAAATAATCAAGTTCAAATGAGGTCATTAGGGTGGACACTATTCCAATACGACCGCTGTTTGTATAATAAGGGAAAATTTGAACAGAGAGACAGATATACACAGAGGAAAGGTGACATAAAGACACACAGGGAAAAGAAAGCCACATAACTGGAGTGGTGCCTTTATAAGCCAAGGAATGCCAAGGATTATGGGCAAATACCAGAAGGTACAAGAAGCAAGGAAAGCTTCTCCTCTAGAGCCTTCAGACAGAACCTGGGCCTGCTGACACTGTGATCTTGGAGCACTGATTTCAGGATCATGAGACAGTAAAATTCTGTTGTTCAAAGCCACCCAGTTTTTGGTGCTTTGTTATGGTAGCCCTAGGAACCTGACAGAATAGGTTAAAAGCAGGTCCTCTGGCTTTTGCCTTCTATACCAAACCTGCCCCTTTTCCCTTGTCTTCCATCTCAGAGGCAGAGTCCAGAATCACCACTGCTCCCTCACTAATTCATGCTCTATGTTCAATCCATCAACAAGTTCTGTCAGCTTGACCTTCAACATATGGGTACCAGCCAGCAGCTCCTCGCCGCCTCCAGCGCTAGCACCTTCATCCAAGCCACCATCATCGCCAAGCTACACGAATGGGAGCTTCCTGACCAGCCTCCTGCTCTGGCTCTTGTTCCTGCGGTCTTTTCTCCACACAGTGGCCACAACGACCTCCTCAAGAGGTAAATCAGATCCTACCACCTCCCTCCATATATGTTCCAGAGGCCTCCCATGACCCTGGACTGTGGTCGGTGTACTTCTTCCTATGGGTCAGTTATGAAGGTTTCTGGCCAAGTATATGATCAGCTTCATACGTGTCCATGGATGCTTGTGAGAAGGTACAGTGTTTGTAGATTCCCAGAGTGTGTACATATGCTCAACATTTAAATTACATTTTTAAAATATTTTATTTATTTATTTGACAGAGAGAGATTGCAAGTAGGCAGAGAGGCAGGCAGAGAGAGGAGAGGAGGAAGCAGGCCCCCCGCTGAGCAGAGAGCCCGATGTGGGGCTCGATCCCAAGACCTTGAGATCATGACCTGAGCCTAAGGCAGAGGCTTAACCCACTGAGCTACCCAGGCACCCCTTAAATTACATTTTTAAACCCTCTTCAATTTTGTCTACATTTTGTATTAAAAGCTGAAAACACTGTGCTAACACACATACTCTGTCCACAGAGATTTTCTTTTTTTTTTCTCTCTCTACAATCCTTTAAAAAAACAATAACTGGCATTTACTGAATGTTTACGACCTGTCAGTTACTGTGTTAATTGCTTTGTGTGAATTAATTTACTGAATCTGCACCACAAACCTACAAGGGTAGATACTATTGTCATCATTACTTGATAATCAGATCAGGAAATGGAGACAGAAATGTTAAGTGACTTGCCTAAGGTGACACAGCTAGAAAGAAGAGGCAGGATTAGAACGCAGGCAACTGGCCCCTGAGCCTGTACACTTCACTGTTGCTGATAGCGGGGCCTCTGTCTTTCCACAGGTCTAACAATTTTGGTTTTGTTTTGGTATAGTGTTACTTGGTGCCATGTTTATTGTGGCTTCATAGTCATTGTTCCACTACATCTTTTATCAACACAAAGGACCTCTCTGTCCCCTCAACTGCCTTTTGCTTGGCATTCTACTTTGCAGACTTCATGAAATGGAATCATTCTAAGGATTAAATGAAGTATTTACTTTGCCACTTGCTCTCCTGTGGGCAAGGAACAAATCTAAGGGCTGCAGATACAGTCGCTGCTCTCATGGAGTTGACCTAAAGAATGGGGTGTGCTTAGGACATAGGAATGCTTAGCAGCTAGATGATGCTCAGTGCACACTAGCAGTTCTCATTTTGTGAGTAGGCCAGGGCATATGGGGGGAACCAAGCTGATTTTTTTCTATGTTATTAACTAGAATATAAAGCTTCCTGCAATTATTGAATTTTAAATTCCCAAGATTCTACTGAGTCATTAAAATGGTTTAGATATTTCTAGAATGTTTTCTAAGGTATGATTTGTGATTATATAACTTTATTGGTTTTTATTTAAATAAAACTAAACAGCAAGAAAACAACAAAAGATGTAACATGAATTGAGTACGTATATGGGAATGTAATTTCCTATCCCTGACACCCTTCCCCGCTACTCAAGTGTACACACCGGTTTCGAAGGCCCCCTGTTTCCTGTGCAGCTTCAGAGGCTAGCACAGGAAGGATCCAAGAGGGCCAGGGAAAAAGGATGTGGTGCCCACCCCATCCTTCTGGTTCTGAAGGCTAAATTCTGACTTTAAGAGAAATGAGATATGAGGTTTGGAATCTTGCTAACCCAAAACCTTAATGAATAAAATATAAGCATGCTAGTATGTCCTAATCCTCCTGGTGCCACGTAGGTGCACAATGGAAAATTTCTAGTTTCTGCTCTCCACCAGAGGGACAGAAAGTGTAGGAGGATTACTCACTATAAACACTCTAGAATTCCCAAGGAAGGAGTTTTCATTCTGACACAAAATCAAAAGGCTCAAATGTTATCCCATTTAGACAATAAATTAAATATAAAGGAGAACAGAAAGGAATTTATTAAAAAAAAAAAGATAGGACTCTGAGAGGCATCCCTAAAAGAAGTAGAAATACAGTTGGAATAACTTCGATCCCATTTATTTCTTATTAACATTCATGACAAAAGTGGTCAGTTTGTTCTCATAAAATCCATGCAGCTCACTCTACCTGTCACCCTAGGGAAAGTGCCTTTCAATTTCCTTGACACATAATTTTATTAGAAGTATCATAAAATGTCAAGCTAACCATCATTTGGGAAAGGGACTGTCCAACACTCTCAGCAGTGCCCAAACAGAAGCTCGTGGGGGGTAAAGTTCACATAAGAAAAACTCATTCATCTTGACAGTAGGCTTCCCCAAATGACAACTCCACTGCAAAAAGGCAATAACATCAAAGTTTTTGCAGGTTTTGTCCCAAGGGCCAGGTTCATGTATTTAAAATAGGAGCGATTCTGATATATTTGCACATTATTTGCATATGTCTATCTGGTTTTCAAATTAAAGCTCTATAATGACATTCCTTTCTCTGGCCATTTTGTGATTTTTAGTTTCTTGTTTCCTTGTTTCCTTCTTCCTTCACTCATGTCTTCCATGGGTGTAAGACATGTGAAGGACTGGGGAAAAAAGGAAGATAAACAACAAGAAATATTTTCTAGGGCTGCTGTTGCTCTCTAAAATAGTTTGAAGAGAAGAGTTCTATATTCCTCTACAGGAAATCAAATAGTCATATATTTTATATATAGAGAGAAAGACACTGTATTTACATGTATATACACAAAGCATATATTTTCTATTAAGAAATCACCTAGTAAAATTCATTCTCTTCAAACTTCAAAAGGGAAAATGGAACATTATTATGCTAAGCCCATTTACCATCAAACAACTACCACTGTATTCTTAAAGATTGCTACAAATATAACAATACTCTAAATCAGTGTGTCTCAAGCTTTTTTGTTTATCTCAGCACTCATTTATACCCTTATAAATTATTGAGAATCCCCAGAGTTCCATCAATATTTACCACATTAGAACTTTAACTTTGTTACTACTAATTAATTTTAATATAAAAATAAACCCACTAATGTTCATATCATAATGTAGATAGAGAAAATATCTACATATAATGTAGATATAGAAAACATCTATATTTCCCCAAAAACAACAAAGATAGTCAGAAGAATGCCATTATTTTGCATTTTTGCAAATCTCTTTAAAGTCTGGCTAAATAAGAGAAAATCCACTTAATAGAAGACTTTCATATCTGCTTCTACAGTCTGTTGTGACATATTGTTTTGACTGAAGTATATGAAGAAGGCTAGGCCTCACAGAGATAGCTGTTAGAAATACGAAGAGTATTTTCATATCTTTTTAAAATAATTGTGAATATTTTTCTCTGATACTATACCAAATGTGACAAGTGATAGTTTTTTTTTTTCTAAGATTTTATTTATTTATTTGACAGACAGATCACAAGTAGGCAGAGAGGCAGGCAGAGAGAGAGAGGGAAGCAGGCTCCCCGCTGAACCGAGAGCCCGATGTAGGGCTCCATCTCAGGACCCCGGTATCATGACCTGAGCTGAAAGCAGAGGCTTTAACCCACTGAGCCACCCATGCGCCCCAAGTGATAGTTTTTTAAAAAGCTTCTTACAATGTGAAAGTTAATAGCACATGCTGAGGAAATTTCCTCCTCTCTTACATTACAACCTATTTGTCTACCTTGTTAACCAGGATTTTGGAACATTATCCACTGGTGATTTGTAAAGTATTATAACTCCCCGGGTTACCCAAATCCCCTTAATGTTGAAACATTTCTTTATATAATTTTAAAAAATGATGCTTGTTAATATTAATTACCACCAATCTCATCAGAACAATATAAGCATTAGAAAACTGTCAAGCTCATGGTGACAAATAGAAATTTTCCAAAATTCTCATTTCCCTATTTTATCATTACCTATTCCCTTATTTTATCATTAGCAACAAATAGTATTTGTTTTTTTCCTAGAAGTGCCATGTTCATTTTGCTCATTTTCAATAAAATGCTGTCAAACACCCAAGTCTGAAAAACCAGTTTGTCAGCTGCTTTTTCAAATAAAAACGGTGTTCCATGAAACAAAGTGCTTGTTCAGCTCTCATTTCAGTCATGTATCTCTTCCTCCCCAAGACAACTACCAGACTTTGATATGCAGCAAAGATGCTTGAGGTATATTTCCCATTTAATATTTCTACAGAATATTAAAAATATATTTAAGGATAGGGATTTATAAATGTAACAGATTCTACTGGTTCATCAAAGGCATACTTAAGGGAAACAAGGCTTTTTTTTTTTCTTTTTCTTTAAAGTAGGTTCCAAGCCCAGTGTGGAGCTCAGTGTGGGGCTTGAACTTACAACCTTGAGATCAAGACCTAAGGTGAGACCAAGAGTTAGACACTTAAACGACTGAGCCACCCAGATGCTCTTTTTTTTTTTTTTTTTTTCAAATTGCAAGTGTGGGGCAGTAAAGGATTCAATGACAACTAGAATGGTTTGGTGCCACTACTGTGATTCACAGTGAGATGCCAGAAGTTTTACTACTGTTGCTCTTGCAGCATCAGTGCGAATAACAACAAAATGAAGATGGTGAATGACATCTTAGTTTTGTTATAAAATAGTTCTGACCTTACAGTTCCCCTGAAAGGGTCTTGGAGACACCCCTAGAAATCTGCAGACCACATTTTGAGAGTCACTGCTCTGAAATGGACTATATGGATTTTCATCACTGTTCAGAAACTACAAAAATTTATAAATGTCCAAAAATCTATACTGCTCTAGCATGAAATCAAATTTAGATGTGGTTAATCAGGGGATGGACTTTGGTCAAGGCTCACACTGATGAGATGGTTGTATGTTTCTAATCAGAGCAAAGTGAGATTTCTGCTGAATTGATTTTCCCTTTGCAAAAGCTACAGGTAGTCTTCTCCTTTTTCTCACAAAGAAAGCAGCTGGACTTTCTTATCTGCCTGCTCAGATGTGGGGCAGAAGGGAGAGTGGTGGGGCGTAAAATCTCTCAGCCATTGAACATCAAATTGGAGTCATACTCTATACTGTAGCCACGCAATACTAAAATGATATCTCCTCCTCCTCCCCTGTCTCTAGTCCTGACATCCCCCTCTCATGTATCATTTTTGACCACACTATATAATTTACTTACTTATTAAGTTCACAGTTTACTGTCAACCTTTATTACCTCTTAAAAACTCCATGAGAGTATGATTGTATTCAGTATTGTTAAATATTTTTCTATATAGTATCTATCCAGTATTGGGATATTGATATATCTCAAGAACTTAGAATAGTGGCTAGCATATTGTAGGTCCCCAAAATTATTTTTTGAATGAATTAATGAATGGCAAGATAATAAACTTGTACATTATTCAAAGAATCATTACTGAAATGTCAGAGGGCCTCATGACAGAGGTATTTACCACAAATGATATGAGAAGTTCTTGAAAATATAGGTGTATACATTTTTTTTACTATCCCACTTAATTGTTGATATATCTTTCAGCATTTGGATACAGGAACTATATTCTATTCATCGTTATATCCTTGGTGTCTAGATCAGAGCCTAACAATGAAATAGTTAATGGATACTTGCTGGGTAAATGAATGAATCAATGAACAAGTCAAATGAAAGTTCTCACACTAACAATTGCATAACATTTAAATATCATCCACCCAAAACTGTTTCTTAAATGGTTCAGCAAAACATAGTTCAGAAAATGTTACTTTTTAATAATAGAGCTTGTTTTTAATATTAACTATACTGGAGTTAAAATTTAAAAATAAAAAATAAATATATAAATAAAATTTAAAAGCAAAGCTCTGTTAGTTTGTTCATTCTCTATATAAAACATCCTAGCTGTATGCTTTAATAAAGCAATCATTTTGTTTAGAACTGTCATTTTAAGGATAATACTATATGAAAGCTTCCCTGAAAAATAAAACACAAGTAAGCTCTATTAATATGGAATTTATAAAATAAGGTATATTTGACAAATTAGGATGAGGAAGAAATTCTCTTCTGTGCCTGAAAAGACTCACCTGTATGCTGCCCTATGTCTCTGCAGGGCGACTGCAGCCAGCTGAAGCCTGGCCTCCACCACAATCTCCAACTCACCAGCAGAACACTGAGAGAGGTTCTTATGGCCTGGAGGCTCCACCTCTGACACAAGGAGGTTGAGCCTGTCCTCAGCTTCTGACAGTAAAATTAACTAAAGAAAGAGCATCACATAATCATGTAAATTCAGAAACAATACAAGTAATACCACATTCTTATTCAGCCAGGTGTTTTTCATGTACTGAGAAAAGCAACAATAAATGGAAGACCAGATAGGAAGTCTGAAGATAATTATCAGAGAAGAGTACTCAGCAAACAGGAAAAAGGCAACAGGAAATGAAAAGGAGAGTAATGGCAAGAGTAAGCATGTATAACAGTTAAACTTTATTGTATGTACAGCCAATGATCATTACTCATAGCACTGGAACTCTTCTATAAAGTGGCTGCAAATACTGAATTAGCAAATACTGAAGTATTGCTCCTACAGGAAATTCAATGATAGGTTCCTGTGGGCCTTGGGTAACAACATTTTTGCCAAAAGATCCACACATTACTTTGTTTAATGTGTGTTTATATTTAAGGACACATTATTTAATATATACTATAAATTCGCTACCCTTGAACTCACAGCTAATGGCTATAAAACTCATGCTTGACTGAAGCTCATGGAACACATTTATTTTATCCATAAAGCACATCAGAGCCTTCTTACATTTAGGAATACTAAACAGCATTTCAGCACTATAATTAGAGGCTATTTCAAATAGTGAAATCACCAATGAAAAGCATAAAAATGAAAAAATGTGACAATAAATAGACCATGGAAAGGACCCTTGTTTACAGTATGAGGGTAGAAATAAAAAGAGCATTTCTTGTCCAACTCAGCTGGGAATGTAAGCAACTTAAATTTTTCTGTGCTCTGTGATGTTCACAAATGACCACAAATGAGCCATGAGTATCAATTTTGGAGTTATAAGTAAATTTTAGCAGATAGGCAAATTAGCAAATATTTGAATCTGTGAATAATGAGGATTGACTGTATTTCAAGTTAATCTATGGTCACCTAACTGGTAATCTGAAGATAATGAGATTTTACAATAGACAATCAATTTTACAATAGACAAACAATATTGTAAATATTTCAATTTACAATAGTAAATAGCAATTTAGTATGGCAGAGAAAGGGACCAGCCAATCTTTCAAGAAACAGGTTTCTAAAAACTTGTTTGTACAGAGCAGTAAATATTATATAAGTAATAGGGCAGCTTAGTATAATGGTTAAGAACACCATCTGTATTTTATTAGTTGCATTGCATTAGTGAATTTTTTTCTAAGCCTCAATTTTTTCATGGTTCAGCACAACATAGCTCAAAAATGATTAATGCCTACATTACAGAGCTGTAAAAATTAATCATGCAAAGTTCCTGTCATGTTGTAAGCACTGAATAAATGGTAACTGTTTGTGGTGCTGTTGTCATCACTATTATTATTAGGAAATGTGAAACAGGGCATGGAATACTCCACAGTGCTTTAATCAGGTTGCAGAGTTGAAGTCTGACAACCTATGGGCATCTTATTTTCTCATGAGGAGTATACTCCATCTCTGGCCTCAATCCATGCTTATGCAAGAAAAGCTACTTGGTCTCCCAAGAGCAAACACAACCCTGAGACTGTGCAGGGCTTAATAGCGGACGTTTTGATAACCAATTTAGTATGATTTGAAAACATTTCCAAACTTACCTTCACTGTCCTAAAAGTGAAGTCATCTTTCACTTTTGCAAGCTGACCAAGTGAACTTCCATCATCCTTTAAACTTAGCTCTATAAGGCACAAAATTTTGAAAGAACTAAGGATGTCTGTGGTTAGCTAATATATTAATTCTAGTTTATCAAACTCATCATTGGTTGGGACACCATCAATAAATTTCATATTTTAAAAAACCCACAATGACAATTAGAAACACTATTCTATCAAATGGACCCTAAATATCACATATACAAAGACTAAGAATGACTTTTACAACAAATCGGATAATTCTGAAAGGATCTTTAGGATGCTTGGTGATGTTCTTTAAATTATTGGCTACTGAAACAGAGTAGTAGTTCCTCCCCTGGGATCACAGGACCCCTTCAGGTCCCCAAAGTATTTTGGTTCTTCCAGATATTTAAAACATTTCAGTAAGATCTTGGAAATGTCAGTTTTACTGATTTGCATAAGCATCTCATATTAAGAGCAGAGAATGAGACTATTTGGAATAGCACAATCCACAATTCCCAAGGATCTCAAAATACCCACCCACAATCTGAAGATTGTCCTTATTCTGAGCCAGGGAGAACTGAGATAATTTAAATCACAGACTCTGCCTGCTTTAGTAAACCTGACTTCTAGACTACAGAAGAGAGAGAGAGAGTAAAAAACCACAACTGCGAATTACTGCAAAAAATACCCATCTAATAAGACTAACTTTGTCAAGGGAGAAGAGGAAGTCTAAAATAACATGAAATTGAACACACTTTCCTTCCCCTCTTCTTCCAACTCCTACCTATCTGACTCTTCTCCTAAATTAGAGGGTTCTGGAGTGAGAGGTCAGCTGAGTATGAAAGAAGGCTTAAGAATAGGGAAAGGCCCAGCAGAAAGATCTGGGGCTGGGTTTTCTCCCAATGGGGAGAAACTAAGGGAGGACAGAAAATGATAAAAACAAATGCCTGGCGACTGGTATGGAAGCACCCTGGGAGACGGATCTGAACATAAGAGATGGCAGGAAGAGTTTGATCCACATTTTCCTCCTGCTCTCTTTGCCTCTAAGTGACCCTGGTGCTTCTGTGTGTGGCCCTTCTAGGTAGTAGTCTGACCTTCCTCTTGGAGGATTAAATAACAAACTATGTTTTTTGTGGCCATAATCTCCTGGTCTGTTGGCCTCATCATACCCAAATAATAATAAAAGTTACATTTTAAAACAGAGACAATATTATTCCAATATCCAAACTGGATAAAGATACAAGAGATGAAAACTACAGACCAATATCTATTATGAATAAGGATGTAAAAATCTTCAACAAAATACTAGCAAACAGAATCCAGCAACATATAAAAAGAGTTTATACACCATGACTAAATGGGAGTTAGTCCAAGAATGCAAGGTTGGTTTAAACACTCAAAAATCAATTACTTTAGACACTGGGTGGCTCAAAAGTTAAGCGGCTGCCTTCAGCTCAGGTCACAATCCCAGGGTCCTGGGATCAAGCCCCATAACAGGCTCCTTGCTCAGCAGAAAGCCTGATTCTCTGTCTCCTACTCCCCCTGCTTGTGTTCCCTCTCTCGCTATGTCTTTCTCAGTCAAATAGATAAATAAAATCTTTTTAAAAAATCAATCACTTATTTGCGGAGCATAACAAATAACACGGAGGACATGGGGAGATGGAGAGGAGAAGGGAGTTGAGGGAAATTGGGGGGGAGATGAACCATGAGAGACCATGGACTCTGAAAAATAACCTGAGGGTTTTGAAGGGGCGGGGGGTGGGAGGTTGGGGGAGTCTGGTGGTGGGTATTGTGGAGGGCATGCATTGCATGGAACACTGGATGTGGTGTAAAAACTATGAATTCTGTTATGCTGAAAAGAAATAAAAAAAATAATAAATAAAAAATAAATAAATAAATAAATAAATAAATAAAAAATCAATTACTGCAATATAGCATCAGAATTTTTAAAATTTTGTCTTGGACATCAGATCTTTGCAGTGTCACTTGCAAATATCTTCTCCCATTCTGGGGTGTTGCCTCTTTGTTTAGTTGGTGTTTTATGAAAACAATGAATCATGGAATACTACATCAAAAACTAATAATGTATTGTATGGTGACTAACATGACATAATTAAAAAAACATAGAATCATCTTAATAGATGCAAGAAAAGCACTTAATAAAATGCAATACCCTGTTAAAATAAAATCATTCAACAAACCAGGAATAAAAAAGAAATTCTCCTGCCTGATAAAGAATGTCTATAAAAAAAAACAACAGTTGGGACGCCTGGGTGGCTCAGTTGGTTAAGTGGCTGCCTTCGGCTCAGGTCATGATCCCAGCGTCCTGGGATTGAGTCCCACATCGGGCTCCTTGCTCGGCAGGGAGCCTGCTTCTCCCTCTGCCTCTACCTGCCACTCTGTCTGCATGTGCTCGCTCTCTCTCTCTCTCTCTGACAAATAAATAAAATCTTAAAAAAAAAACCAAAAAACAGTTAACACCATGCCTGATGGTGAAAAACAAACTATTCTTAGGGCAACATCCAATACAGGTTAAAAATACATATATATTATGACCTATAAATCCCATCCATGGGCATCTTACCCCATAGAAATATACACTATATGATATGGATATATAGAACATAGAACTCCGGCATGGCTCCCTAGAAACACAGGGAATGCACATCAATAATGGAATGGTTGAATAAATCATGAGATATTCACAGCACAGAATATTATACAACCAGAATAGCAGAACAAACAAAGCAATCGACTTAAAGTGGTTTTAGTGAAGTTTTTCTGGATTAAAAAACACAAGATGCAGAAAAATGTGTAATATATCATTTTATAAATCAATGACAAATCCTATTTTGTATATATATATATATGAAAAAGTATATGAATACTGACATTTATAAATGAATATACATATACTAACATATGTGTATCACTGAGATTAGAGAAAAATATGGAAGAATATATACTAGACTGTTCATATGGATTACTGGGAGTGGAGTGGGAATGGCTAGTGAAAAAGGAGAAAAAAAAAAACAAGCAAAAAATAAAACAAAAGATTACCTTTCAAGTTTGGAAGGTTTCCTCTACTCTTCTCAGAAGTAAGTCCATGGTAAATTGTTTTCATTGAATTTTCTGGGACACAATTTATTGTTGCAGCCACACTTATTAAGAAGTATGCTTTAACAAAAGAAAACTTATTTAAGAGATGTTTTTGGCCAACTGTAACCAGAATTAGAGGCAATCCTTTACTTATTAATTCATCAAGTGCCTAAAAAAAAAAAAAAAAAGGAAACAAGAAAACAAAGCAAATCAGTAAAATACTGTTTTCAGGTAATATTAGTTTTCATCCCCTTTTGCATTCCTCATTTGGTGTTAGATGATGGAATATAGGATAGACATGAGGTGCCATAAATGGCAGGTCTATTGCAAGAGATGTATAATGTCAAAATAATCCCAGCAGTTCTATGTGTTTCCGCCATTCCCCACCAGTTTGTGACCTGTGCCTCATGAGCCCAGCTCTGCCACATGAGTGAACCTGGTGCTGAGAGCAAGGGAGGGGACACCTTATCAAAATAAAGAACCCACAAAAGCTCATCAGCCATGCACGCCTGGCTGTTCTGCTTTCACATGAGTAAATAAGGGGTACTAGAATAGCAGGGGAAGAATGGATAGACAAGTATGCTCCCTACCCAGCTTAGATTCTGAGCTCAATCATAGAACTCCCCCTTGTGTACACCTCCTATCAACTCCCTGGTCCCTCTCCTGTGCACATACACTTTCTTGGCAAAACAGCCATAGTAAAATCCAACACTGGACCTCTTTTAGGTGTGCACCCTGCAGCTAAAGAAGGCTGAAGGAAAGCATGCAGTCAGGCTAAGCCAGCCCACTTTAAGATCCTGACCAAACCTCAGTGCTACCTGGTCATCATCCTACATTTTCCTAGTTCATATACTCTCCCTCTCTCCTAGACAACAATTTCACACTCTGTTTCAAAATTCTGACCCTTCCTCCCCATGCTCCTCCCAGCTAATGACCTTGCTTCTTTTACTTAAAAGAGAAAACTGAAGCAGAGTAGTGTCCATAGATCTATAGCTCCATTGTCCCACCCACCCAAGCATCTGCCCCATCACCCTGCCTCCCTTCCTGCCCCTTAGATCATTGATCTTCTCCCCACTGGTCTACACAGCCATTCTCTCCTACATCATAAATGTCCCCTTGCTGTAGACATTCTCATCAGCACATAGCCATGCTATCTTCTCTTCCATCTTAAAAAAAAACAAAAACTCTGTCTGCCTTGACTCTCTTCTCCAGCTACCACCTAAAATCTCACTCCCCTTAATAGCAATGATCCAAAGAGTTGTCAAAATTCCAATTTCTCTCCTTTCATTTGTTTTTAAACCCACTCTTTTGATACACTGAAACCCTTTGGTCAAGGTCACCAGTGGCCTATACTTACCTTAGACCAGTAATCAATTCTTAGTCCTCATATGCCATTTTAGTTTTAATCTAAGACATCATTATCTTATATGCCAATTAAGCCATCACATGCCCTCAACTATAAAATGCATTCTAATTTCAGAACTACTAAATGTGAAAAAAAGATGCATGTTTAAGACTCAGTGAGTTATGGAGCTTGATTCATCTGCAAAATATGGCACTATTAATCAATTTCTCTTTTGAAAATATTTCTCTTAGCTTTCAAATCACCACATTCTCTTGGTTTCTCCCCTAACCCATCAGTCATTCCTTTTCGGTCTTTGTTGCTTCTTCTTCTTCTCCTATATTTTTAACACCAGGTGCCTCAGGGCTTGATTCTCTTCCCTCTCCTTATTCCATCCCCTTAGATGATCTCTTTTATTCCCCCTTAGATGATTTTAAACAGCCTCATGGTTTTAGTTTCATCTAAATGCTGATGAAATCCTGAGTTTTTCTTTCCAGCTCCAATCTCTCTTCTAAAGTCAAATCAAATTCTGACTCAAATAGTCCACTTGGATATCTAAGAGATATCTCAAGCTCAACATGCCTAAAACTGTATTCCTAGCCTCCTCACAACCATACACACACATACACACACAAAAAAAATTCAAGCCTTCTGAGGGCTGGGAATTTGTCTGTATTGTTAATTGATATGTTTAACAGCACTGGAACAGTACCTAGCACACAGTAGGCTCAAAAGATCAGCTAAAGTGATCCCTTTAAACAGGCAGATCAGGCCATGTCTCTGCTCCAAACCTTCCAGTGGCTCCCCATGCTGTTCAGAAGAATCTAAGTTACAAAGACCCTACAAGGCTCTTCTCAAACTGGCCCCCCTTCACCTTTCTGACCCTGCCTCCGACTGCTTTTGCATCATCCGCACAACTCTTAGCCACACTAAGATGCCCCTCACCAAGCTAGGCAATCCTGCCCCTAAGGCCTTTGTACTCACTGCACTCTCTTCCTAGATGGTTCCTAAACTTCCAGATTTCCTAAACTTGTACCTATTCACAAATGCCATGTCAGTGAAGACTAACTTGATTACCTCATTTAAAATTACAAGCCCCAACCTAGCTTCAATAAGTTGCTTCCAATCCCCTTTACGTGCTTTTGGGTTTATTCTCTCCCTTAGCATGGTTCACCTTCTAACTTACTATATAATTTACTTAATTATAATGTTTACTTATATATCAGGCTTATTATTGTTTTTCCCACTAAAATTTAAGCTTCCTGAGGGCTTGGAGTTTGTCTGCTGCTGACTGGCTGAAATATTTCTTTGACAGCACCAGAATGAGAGCACACAATATGCTCTTACTAAATATGTGTTGAATTAACAGTATTTGTTAATTAATAATTTCATGTGTTGGGGCTGTCTATTCTAGAAGAGAGAGAAACTATTTGCCTTACATGAAGAAAAGTCTCATTGTTTGGGAGAGTTTGAGGCAATATTGTCTGTGGAAAGGTCTAGTGCTATTGTTCATTTTCTACTCTCTTTTTTTTTTTTTTTTAATTTATTTATTTGTCAGAGAGAGAGAGCGACCACAGGCAGACAGAGTGGCAGGCAGAGGCAGAGGGAGAAGCAGGCTCCCTGCCGAGCAAGGAGCCCGATGTGGGACTCGATCCCAGGACGCCAGGATCATGACCTGAGCCGAAGGCAGCCGCTCAACCAACTGAGCCACCCAGGCGTCCCTCTACTCTCTTCTAAAGGGTGAAAATCACTACATGCAGAAGAACCAGACATGGAACAGCACTAAGTCTGAGCAGGCAACAAACACATACTAGGGAAATGGCTGATGTTCTGTATTGGGGGAGGGGGTGTAATGCGAGGGGAAAAGGTTTTTCTCTTCTCTTTTTTCTCCCTAGCAAACAGTGCCTTAATGAGCCTTGACAATTACACACAAACACTTGAGGATCAAAAGAAGATTAATTAGTAGTGCTATTTAACACTCATTTCTCTCCCCCTTTACAGAAAATATAAAGTGTAATCTGAAAAGTCTCAAGCAGACCAACAGTTCTGTTTCAATTAATTAGCTAATAGAAATCGGCTTTCTGTTATACTGTCAGTCTCTTTTGTTTAAAAAGAAATGATCATGCAGACATTCTTTTTATGCCCAAAAACCCTTCTTAAAGAAGTTTTTTTAGGATGCCCTGGAATTTATAACTGCAAAGAAATAAATATTCTTAAACATCCGAAGGTCTTGGAACACTGAAACAAAATGTGAATATGTATGTGTATCTTCCTAATACCAATTCTTTCATTTCAGGCAACTTGCTTATAAATCAAAACAAATTTTGAGGCCAAACAATGAATCATCTGAAGCATAATTAAAAGTGAAGTTTGTGGAATAACATGAACAATAATGGAAAAGTAGTAAGATTACATTTAACAAAATGTGGCTATAATGCCTATCAAAATTATGGAAGACAAGGCGCCTGAGTGGCTCAGTTGGTTAAGCAACTGCCTTCAGCTCAGGTCATGATCCGGGAGTCTCGGGATCGAATCCCACATCAGGCTCCTGGCTCCAGGGGGAGTCTGCTTCTTTCTCTGACTTCCCCTCTCATGCTCTCTCTCACTGTCTCTCTCTCAAATAAATAAAATCTTTTAAAAAAAAATTATGGAAGACAAAACTAAAGCAATATTGAGAAATGTTTCTCAAAATTATTTAATGTAAATAGCTTAATGAAACAGAATGCTGTTTCCTAGCATTTAAAAAAAATTAAAACTACATGCACCTACACTAACACCTGGTTGTACGAATGCCTTACTTGTCTGTAATCCCTTAACAATGGCTGCACTAGCACTCCGCCATTCTCACACTTTCTAGTGGACAGACTGACGAAACTCCTAAGGTTTTAAAAAATGATTTCAAGATATTTAAATGCTACATGACATGGGTGGAGCTAGAGAGTATTATGCTCAGTGAAATAATCAGAGAAAAACAAATATCATATGATTTCATTCATAGGTGGGAATTAAGAAATAAAACAGAGGAACATGGGGAAGGAAGTAAGAGGGGTGAACCATTAAACAGACTTTTAACTACAGAGAACACCCTGAGGGTTGCTGGAGAGGAGGTGGGGTGAGGGATGGGCTAAATGGGTGACGGGGGTTAAGGAGGGTACTTGTCATGAGCACTGGGTGTTATATGTAAGTGATGAATCACTAAATCCTACTCCTGAAACTAATTATTCTACTAAAATTCTAGTTAATTAACTAGAATTTATGTAAAAACTTGAAACAAACAAGAAAGATATTTAAATGCTACTAGGTTATCAAAAACTTAAATCCCAGTCATTCAATTACTGACAAGAACAAACGTACTGAGATGGACAGTCTAGTCTTCTCTTTGTAAAGGACACTGGAATGTGAGAGGAGTTTCTTATGGAAATGTCATATGAAAATCTTCTATTAGCTAGCACTACAGTGGTAAGCATATTGCAGTATGAAAATGTATCAAACTATTCAAACACCTTAAATTTACACAATGTTATATAGCAATTATTTACCAATAAAATTGTTTTATTTTTATAATTTTTTAAATTTTCACTAAAGGAAAAAAAACCATTGGAGAGACTGAGAGGCAGTCTCAGACTGGAGAAAGGATATGAATAAAAATAGTATTGAACAAGTGAGGTAATAGCAAAACACACAAAATCCTTTTCTTACAATCGAAGTCAGCCATTCTCATTTAGGTGATCAAGATAAATATTAAAATTAGATACTTGACATGGCTAGATAAACAAAATGAATACACATACATAGTTGAAAAATTTACAACCAATAACTGGTATTTGCCCAATTGGAAAACAAGATCTGTGTGATGCAATCCTACCTTAGACCTCAGCATTTGGAGATAAAACCCCATTAGAAATAGAAGAACATATTACATAGGAGATTTTTTAAAAAACAAGGGTTACATCTACCAAATAGATTGAAATGACTCAAAATTATCCTTCTTAAATATCCAATATTTATAAAATATTGTTATCCTTACCTGCATATTTTCTCTACTAGTAAGAGGTTTTCCTGAGTCAAATGATTGAAATATCTGTCAATATATAAAAGATTAACATTAGGAACAAAAACATCATTTTTATATGAAACTGTTACTGTGTTCTAAAAGTATATTAAATATAATTTTTATTGTAAAAGTAATACTTCTTATTGAAAAAGTAAAAGTAATATATGAAAGTATACGTAAAACAAAGTAATACTCTAGTCAGAAAAGCAAGTGTAGAATAAAGAAGAAAGTAAAAATTACACATAAGCCAACTTCTTTTAGGTTGTCAGTGTTAATATTTTGATGTCTTTACTACCAATTTCTTTTTGATGTATTCTAAATTTTTATATATATGTGTTTGTATTCCTTTTCATTAAACATTATATCATACTCATTTTCCATGCCATTAAGTCATTTGTAAACCTCAGTTTTATAGCTCGGTAATGTTCTATCCTATGAATGAAGCAGAATAACTTAATTCTTTTCCTTTTGTTAGACATCAAAGTGGACTAATTCTGACTTCTATCCTGCCATTCAGCCCTAGTTTAAGTAACATGGGTAGGTATTTTGCCTGTATTTCTGACGATCCTCTTTGGATAGATTCCTGGAAGCACAATTGCTGAGTCATAAGAGTATTATCACTTACAAGAATCTTTGCCAGTTTGAGATAAAATCATATTACTTTTCAAAGTAACTCTTTTTGTGGTTCTTTTCATTTGTTGAGAATGACCTGTTGTATGTTTGGCTCTAAGTACAATGTCAGATTAGGAAACATTCCATTTTTTCACCACAAAAGATGGATCATTGAACAGGATGCATTCCTTTTGGTGTGGAAGGCCCTTTTTTGAAGATGTCAATACTGATGCCCCACCCATTACCTCTTGGTCACCTGGAAATCACTAGCAGCTTCTGTGGATAGGATATTCACATACGGACAGTACCCTACTGCAAGTACCTGTATGTCTTTGCTTGAGGGTGTTCTGTGGCCACAAAAGTGTTCAGAAGAGGCTGGAAGTGCAGGGAACAAGGCATTCAAATAAGCACAAGATTGTTCCCCCTGGTCTGAGGGCCCCACTGCCCATGCAGGGACCTCATTAGTACTCTCTGCAATGGTTCTCCTCCCTTCCTATCTGACTTACCCACATACTCACCATTCTCCTTGGAATCACCTCCCAAATATACCACTTGCTCCCAGTTCCTTATCTTAGGACCTGAGGGGTTTGAGGGACCTCTAAACCAAGATATCACATATAGCTCTTACTAGAATAAAGTGTTGGTAAGTGTTACATTTTTTTCCCTCTTTTGAAGATATCTTGCATCTTCTCTAATCCATTGAAAAGTAAATAACTGAATCTGGGGGAAGACCTTTGGTGATATAATTGGAAGAGAGTTGATGATTGGACTTTAGATTTGTTGATAAGAGCAGAATCCCATTATGAGTATCATGTTAAGAGATAGAGTTTCTTAAAAAGCCTGTGAAAAGTCCAATAGTAATCTATAAGACTTTTTCAGTTACTTCTTTTAAAACTAAAATCTAATTAATTAATCCTTTCTTTAAACAACTAGCCCCCAGCCTAATAACATTGGCACCTATTTTAATTATAAACCCTGAATGCATTTCCTCTTTTAATTATACTTTTTAAATTCCCAACTGAAGCTAGAAAGCTTCAAATTAACTTTGAGAACACAAAATTTAAAGTCACAATCCATTGAAAGGCAATTCACCTATACTTTTCTCTTATGAAAACTGGTTAATAAAAGTGAAGTTTGGAATTCACCTGTAAAAATTAGTTTCAGATTGTGTTCTTTGGTGAAAGCAATGAACATTAAAAACTCTCTCGTACAAAAACAAAAACAAAAACCAACAATAACAAAAACAAACACCAAAAACCCAAAAAACTCTCTCTTGTTTCTCATTCTACCCCAAAGATTTCTCTTTCCTTCTCATTTTCCTGGGCTCTAAATGTGGATGACCCTAAGGTTTAGTCCTCTGACTTCTGTTTTTCTCTCTCTGCTCCAGATGATTTCATCCAGTCCCTTGATTTTAAACCTCTAACCCAATGCTCCCAAATTTACTAGGATCCAACTCCTCCAGGGAGACCACTTTTCAATCCTTCCACCACTATTACCCCAACCATTGTCACGTCTCACTCAGATTATTTGCGAAGACCTTCTAACTGGTTTCCCTATTAAACCCATGTTCATCCACAGTCTATTCTCCAAACATCAAGCAAAGTGGTCCTTTGAATAGTAGTCTTTATCCTGTCATTCCTCTTCCCAAAACCCTATAAGGTTTTCCATTTTATTTAGAGTAAACACTGGTTCCTCACCAAGCCCTATGAAGTCCTACAGGACCATAACTCTTGCGTCCTGCTGTCTGCTCCTCCTCTCTATTTTACCAGTATCACTTGGGCTCCTTGGTTTTTCTCAACCACATTTTGCAGGCATCTCCCCCCAGGGCCTTTATCCTTGCACTTCCTCCTAGTTGGAAGGTTTTTCCCTCAAATCTTTCACCCTCAAAACTCCCTTACTAGAGAGACTTCCCAAACCACTTTGATAAAACTCACTGCCCTAATTATTCTCTGTCCCCTCAGCTTAGCCTGACTGTCCCTCATAATACATCATCACCTGACATATTTATGCGCTTAATAGGTTTATGGTTTGTCTTCTTCACTGGGCTGTCCGAAAGTAACATGCTCCCAAGAAGGCAATAACTCCATTTATCTTTTTACTGGTCTAACCCCATGGTTAAAATAGTGCCTGTATTTAGTAAGCACTCAATAAAATATTTAAATGAGTTAAATATAGTTTTAATAACAAAATGCAAATTATTTACAACAGGAAAAGGCTGTTGGCTGAGAAGCAAGCAAGAAAATACTGTTAATTTTTTTAAAAACTTTTTTTTAAAGATTTTTATTTATTTGACAGAGAGAGATCACAGTAGACAGAGAGGCAGGCAGAGAGAGAGAGAGGGAAGCAGGCTCCCTGCTGAGCAGAGCCCGACGCGGGACTCCATCCCAGGACCCTGAGATCATGACCTGAGCCAAAGGCAGCGGCTTAACCCACTGAGCCACCCAGGCGCCCCGAAAATACTGTTAATTTAACCCAGGTGAGAAGATGAGTTAGTTCATGCCAAAAAAAAATGAGCAAAAGACCAACTGACTCTTTTCTCTCTAGATAGATACAGAAAGAGATAGATAGAGATGGGGATGTATATACATACACACACAGTTGTATTCTACTGCCTACTGAATGTCCCACTTAGGCTTATCTCTAGATAATCTCACACTTATCCTGGTACAACAAATTATAATGCTGTAGCAGTCATACTGAGCATTAAGCAATGACATTTCAGGGGAATACACTGAAGTAATGAGTGCAATGTATGTATATTTAATGTCAGCTTATACAAGTTATTATCAAGACTAATAGCCTATTTCCCAACTTCTTCTAGGCCTTCCAAATTTGAATCCCACCAGTAAGTACTGTGTCTGTCAGTGTCACTCCTCACACATAACATCTTCCCCAGGAAACTGACTTGTTACCTCCTATTTCCTTTACTGCTGGATCACAAGGGTCCAAACGTCTGCAAGATTGCACAGTGATTCTCATGAAACCCAAAACAAGAAAATAAGAGCTCACTCTAATTTAAATATAAATGTCAGTATTCATTTTCAAGGATGTTTCAATGATCTCATTTATAAATACAATTTGAACAATGCATGTTTAACACTCTGGTATAAAATTATATAAGTCAAAATATCCAAATAAAACATGAGAAGAGACCATTTTGACAAACAACATTAACCAGAAATTATCAGATCAGATGACAAAATCTAAGAGGAAGTGGCTGATAGGTCCACTGAGACCCTCTGTAACACAGAGACAGAATTCCATTATAAAAATTGACTCGAGTGCTGTACTGCCCCAATGACATCCTTCCCTTCCAAACGAATGAAACCTTGTAAGAGCCTACTGTTAGCTAACAACCAGGCTTAACAAAGAAGTCTGCAGCACCAGAGACTTATAAATACACTTTTGTGGAAGCATTCCCTAAATCTGAGGAATGTTGCATTCAAAAAGTAAAGAAATGGCTTTGAATCAGAGTAGCAGATTTACCTTTACTTTTCCAGGAGCCTTACAGCCAGAGGGTACCGAGGAAGGCATGTTTTTTCCATAAAATATCTGGGATATCTCATAAAAGGCTTCAGAAAAAAATCCTAAATCTGTAAGAACCTGAATCTTTAAAGGAAAGAAAAAAAAATGAGATTTTTAAATTAAATAATTCATTTTACTTACAAAATAACAATTGTAGAGAAAAATCATCAGCCTTCTGAGATCTAAAATTTCTGCTTAACATAATTGGTAATGCCTTATAAATTAATGCTTGGTAAACACAGTAGATGGAGATGTATGTGTTTGTGTGTAAGCCAGTTTACATGTGCAACAGACCAAGAAGCTAATAAACAACAGCAGGCAACTGTTCATAACAACAGACATTTGTCAGACGTGGCTTACTTCATCAGAGCAAACACAAAAACATGACAGGCATTGAAGAGTTAAAAAAAATGATTGAATTTATTTTTGGTCCCATGGTGAACTATGGTTTAAAAGAAAAACAAAACAAAATTACTCCTGATGTTCTCTAATACTCCAAGGAAAGTCAAACAAACCAGGAGATGAACTCTGTGATGTATCAACATAGAGACAACTATTCATTTTGTCATCCATAATTAATGCGATCTGTCAGTTTTAAAGACATATCCTTAAAGTTAATCAGTTGGTAACTATAAATTGTACATGGGTTATTTTGAATATTATCCAGCAGGACTTTCAATCAGGAAATTATGGGAAGAAAAGTTCCTGAACAAAAGTCATTCATTTATTCAATGTGTTTATTGGACACTTCCTATGCACCAAGCCCTCTTGGATGTTACATCCCTTCCCAATGTGTATTGAGCTAATTTAAGTGATACACGAAGATACACAGTATTATAAGGGATAAAGGGTACTGACAAAAATGCTACTTTCAGAGCTCCAGTCAAGAAGGACTTCTCTGAAGAAGTCATTCCAGAGAAAATTGGGAAATGACATGAAAGACAGACATGTGAAAATCTGCTGAGCCATCTCAAGTAAATGTCATGCAGCAGCAGGAGCAGCGGGGGGGCCGGGGGGGGGGAGGTGTATCTTGGAGTGCTCAAGGAAGACCCTGTGTGGCAGGAGTGTAGGGAGATTGGGGGAAGAGGGTTAGGAGGCAGGTATGAATGGTGGCCTGTAGACTAGACTGGGAACTTGGAATTTTAGTTTCTGTGTGATACGAAGTTATTGGAGAGTTTTGAACAGGGCAGGTCCCTAACCTGACTTACATTTTGAAAACTCCAGTGACTGCTGAGAATAGAGAAAGGCAAATTGTACAAACAGGAAATAAAATACAAAATGGACAAAGATTATATATATATGACCTTCACACATACACACATACCCATACACTTAGTATCTCTTTTCCTTTAAGTACTACCATAGGAATCTTATGAGTATCTAAACTTTAAAGAAATAAAAAGAAGTTTAGTAAGTTAGGGGGAAATAGGATATGACAATAGTATGAAAATAAATCATAAAAGGTTAAGAGAATATTTTCACTGCAGAAGGGGAAACTGTCTACTGAGTTGCATACTTTGGTTCTTGCCTAAAACACCTTGGGGTCTAACCTCCCTAGGGCCATATAATATCCAAGCAGGCATTAGGAGTCAGTCATAGGAGCTCTTTTAGACTTCTAGATGAACATTTTCTCATTATCCCGTGTAGGACATAATGAGGTTTATCACCACTGATCTTGGTGGTGAAACGCCTGTGCACAGACTACCTGTAACTTCTAAGGCTTCCTCTGTGTCGGTTTATCATACTAATCTGCCCACTTGAAAAAGCAGTGGTGATAACAATGAACATGTATTTTCAGAAATCACCAACAGCGTGAACATAAACAAGCCAGGCGGAAAAAAGAACTACCCTTAAATCAACCTTTCGCTTGCACAAATACAGAACCATCGGTACCCTTCCCAGGAATGCTGGATATGTTGAGACCAATAAATCTTTCAAGATGTTGGCAGTTTTAAAGTGAAGCTGGACTGGCTGATCGTAAAGAGGTCTTAAAGCTTTCCCTGAAAGACACTAGTGCCCAACAGAAACTTAACAGCATGATCTATTGCTATTTGACTTGTCAGAAAGCATTGTTTGCTGTTTCCCGACTATGACTTTTCTCTCTTCCCACCCACTGACCCCAGTTTCCTTCAGAAAGGTCAGGCAAACTCTGCTCAAACAGGCTGTCATTTCTCCCTCTGGGTGATGCATCAGTTGCCCTTTTTCATTGCTTCTGTCAAAACCCTGGTCAGGTGTTTCTGTTCTGCTATTGCCAGTAAGATTCCACTGCTGACTCACTCTGCTCCTGACACTGTTGCCAAGATACATCTGATCATGTCCTTCTTCTGACCAAGATTCTGCAATTCATCCCACCTCTCAACCCAAGGCTGCAGATTAGAGTCCACAGTTCTTCGCTGGCTTCTAAGCTACTTTAGTACAGAAAGTTGCCAAATGTTAACAATCCAATAAAACACAGTCATTTAAACAAAAACTTTGTTTCAGATTATATCTTTCAGTGCCTCTCTGGATCTCCTTCTGACATGTTACTAATGGTCTCTGCAACACTTCCGTGCTTCTCCTGCCTCTGAATGACAGACCAGAATAATATGGCTACCCAATTCTGATTCCATAATCTCTTCATTTCTCTCCCTGCTCAGCCTCCTCATTATGCCTTAGTTTGGAATTCAGGACTGGGCTCCACTGCTCATGGACATCATGGACCACAACACGGATATCTGGTATTCTCCTATTACATACTCCCTCCTCAAAACCTCCTCCTTCTCTGGCTTCGCAGAACCACCCCTGCCCCCCACCCCAACAAATCCATACTGTCTCATCTCTATATGCTTCACACTATTACCTGCCAAGAATGTTCCCTTCTTCCTCTCTCCTGCTCAGTTAGTTCTTCTTTCTTCACCAAATCTTACCTACTTAGTAAAACCAAGAGATCCAAAGCCACTTTCCCTCTTTCAAACTCCAGAAGACAGTACTCATCATACTCATTTGGAAATGATCAAGGGGCAGATGCACATGTTATTGTCTTGTGTATATGTCCTGTCTCTCTTCCCTTATTTTCACTTCCTTATAAGCAAGGACCATGGGTTACATTTCTTTGATTAGAGTTACGAACATGGTGCTTTTACACAGGAGATACTCAACAAATGTTGTTTCAGAGGTAAAGCAATAAATGTCTACGAAGTTATCTTCTAGGTTAGTTCCCACTAAACGCTAAGGGAAGTGTGGACAGTAGGCACTGATAAGTGTCTAAAGGTTTTAAATTCAATTCAATAATTAATGACTGAGTATTGATATATGAATTTATTACTCAGTATATAATAGGGAAATGAAAGATTAAAAAAAATCAGGCCCTAACCTCAGGAATTTTGCAATCTTGAACAGAGTACTGTTTTTAAAAAACAGGGAAAAAAGTTATATGCAGCTTTTCAAAAGGTGTTATTGGAAATCAAAAGCAGGAAAACTCTTAAGAGTTCAGGAAGTCAGAGTGATCCAGACATTTTCATGGGTGATAATTATTTATTCTGGAGTTAAAATATATCCTCTTAATAGTTAGCACCAGAATTTCTCTTACAGAAGGTACTGTATTTATTTAGAAATAGAATGTTATAAACTCTTTGGGCCTGAAAGCATTGGCCGAAGGGTCCAGATAGAGAGAGGAATTCAAAGGGAAGTCTAATTTCCCCTCATAAGAAAATAGGAAAGATTTGGGGAAGAAGTGTACAAGGTATTTCCAAAAAAGGATAAGGAGGGTTAAACCAGTGATGCAATGGAGCCTCTTCCTCCCAATTTGCAAGAGGAGATTGCACGTATCTTGTCCAGATTCCACATTCAGTAATGCCCGGTTGGTAGGCTTAAGTCAGCTATAGTGGGAATATTTGCACCATGGAAACTGAAAGTGCTACAAATGAGGGGATTTTTTTAGAGTGATGTGTGAAACACTTACCAGCACACAGCTGATTAAGCCATGGGATGGGAGGCAAAAGCATGAGATGTTCGCTGAGAAATATTTTAAACCCAGAGATGCCAAATATTCTATTTTAAATTGTTTGCTTTGCCTCAACTTATATTTTCCTGTGTTCCCTATTTTCATTAAATCCAGTATAAAAATAAAGGCCTTGAGTGAATGTGTTGTGTATGTTTATGTGTAAGTGAGTGAGCATGAGTGTGTGTGCATGTGTGTGTGTGTGTGTGTGTGTACAGAATGTGGATTAGGACTGAATTCCATATTCAAGATGAGGAGGTGCAGAACAGGGAGAAAATCTGCTCAATGTTGAGATGATCCATGTGCAAAATGAATTCAACAGAGTGAAAGACTGTGACCTTGGCTAACTAGGAAAAGGGCAGAGAAAATGACATGCTCAAGGTTCCTAGTCCACATGACGTTCAAGTCAACTGCACAAGGATCTTGAAGGCAGAGAGCCTGTCTAGGTTACAGAATTAGTTTTAATCCAGCATCTGTGTGTTTTGTCACTTCAACTGTCTGTACAATGAAAACTTCTCACATATTATGATATACATAAAGATCCTTAGCAAAAAGTTCACAGAAACTTCAGAAAATGGTCTCATTAGTTTCTACCAGGAAATCAATACTCCAGAAGTGGTGATTTCCAGGCTGACTGGTGTTGGACGAGCCTTGTTCCCACATGTAGCTGTTCCCACGTGTAGCCCAAGCATAAAATGAGCCAGCTCACTCTCACACATCATTATAATAATGGTCATTTTTAAAATATCAGCATACCATATTATTATAAGTTTATTATTATGAGTATTAGAACCAAATTAATTTATGACAGTATCTTTACAGTCCAGGAATATCAAACATCTTAAAAGTTTGTCACATACCTTGAGGATCCTTGCTTCTAGATTTCTGACCAGGTCTTGGCAAATTCCAGAAACAAAATATTGGTACAGTGAAAGTAGAGGCAGAACCTACCAATGGTAAAAAAACATTTTTTAAAAATTTAAAACATGTTATATCAAGTTAATAACCTAATAATAAAATATAGCCAAATATTAATGTGGGGGGATGTTATATAAAACAGCAGTTAAATTTGCCATGGTAAGAGACTATACTATTTGGCTAAGTGAAATGATCTGCCTAGAACATGCTTCATAATTCTGTAAGAACTTATAAGTAGAACCAGGGCAACTTGTAGATGCTACCTGGTGTCCAAAACCTAGGTTTCAAATCTCTTTAAGCATGGAAAAGTGGAAATCCAACCAATAATCTCCTTTGAAAAAAATTAATTTAACATATATGTATGAATCATTGAGCTTATAGAAACATTCTAGCAAATGAGCTATCAAATAACTGCAAAATTTAAAGCAAAGGAACTCCCATCCATGTCACCTGCTCACTCATCTCAATGGCAGCTGCTATTTGTCTTCAACTAGAATATCTCTATCAGCAAGAATATTTATAACATGCCCATTATGCTGAATGACAACAAAATCTAACAATCTTGCTTTGACAGAGCATGTGTTCTATTGATTACCCAAGCTTACTTTTCACATAGTATTTTTATTTTCTTAGAATTAACCCCAAAGTTCAACTCCTCTTGAAATCTCATGGATATGGGTAAGGGCTTACAAACTATCCATATTTCAGTTGATCCAACCACTATCTGACCAGAGTCAGGTGTTGAGAGGATAGGTGTTTGCCTAGACTTCTGAACAGCTACTGAACTCAACTGAAAACCCAAGCTTGTTTCCTACAACTTGGCCCTTGCCTGCTAAAGGGAGATAGAGCAAGGAGGAATATTGGGATTTCCCATTATTTAGCAAACTATTTCCCATGATCTCACAGCAGTGGGTCTCCTAGCAAGATCTGCATGTGACAGCGGTCTCCTTACCCACTGGACTTCTTCCGGAGGGTGGTGGAATACAAAATAGAAACTGTTTACATCTTGCAAGTTCAGCTAAGGAACCTCTAATTGTCAGTCAACTGGCAGCTGCTGATAGCAACAGCTTTTTAAATGGTTTAAAACTGGTCTTAAATGATTTCAAACATAATACATTTTTCTACAATTATGCACTACAAACATAACACAATATCTTTTTCTACAATTAATGCAGTACAAAACAATAAGAGTTAGCTATTACCTTTGAGATTGTTTCTTTTCTTTAGTGAGAAATAAAAACACACCACTTTATTGCTGCCAATTGCTCAACTATTCAGAAAAATGTTCTCAATTTCTTAAGCTTCAGAGAAAAAAGTCTCATTTCTTTTCCAATGCAGTGATATGTATTATATATGAATATGACTAGGCAGCTAAAGGTTACCCAGGGGATAGAACTATTTTCTAAATCCAGAAATGAATCCCCTTAACAATGAAAGGAGTACCATTTTGTTATCTTTTTCCTAATAAACAATTTCTTGCCAAATATGCCAAGTGTTAAAAGCATTTATCAATCTCTTCACTTTAACACATGGCTTTATAATTTAACAACTCATATCAAGGGACAATAAATCTTTTCAATATAAGGAGAGAGAGTGAATTTAGGACAAGAGAATAGAAAACAATGTATGAGGGGGAAAAAGAAAGTAGGTATGAAAATTATAGAAGAAAAGGAAAGAACTAAAAAAAGAAAGATTAGGTATTAAGAACCAAACACAGTGAGAGGAGAGATACAAATGTAGAAGAAATAGCATATAGGAAGAAAAGAAGAAAAATTAAAAATAAAGGAGAAAAATATAAAATGACCAACAGATAGAGCATAGTGGTTTATTTTTTAAATGCAACCAACTTCAAATTTATGACATATACTGTGATTTATTTCCCCAAAGGAAGAGAACTGCATGAGGTTTAGAATGTCCTCGGATATTAAGAAGTATTTGCCTTTTATGTCACAGTTTGAATCTGTTGTTCACTTAGAACAGGGAGAAGACAAGAGACACAAAGGAATTTATTTCAACAAAGAAATACTCTCATAGTTTGTGTACTGATAGGACCTGCATGACTTAGTACAGTGAGTTACGTGTGCACTAGATTCCTGTTTGAGACCAGTGAAATGTTCTAATCAAACTTCCCAACTGTCTTAAGAAGGAGGAAAAATAATAAAGTAATAGAGTAAAAAGGGAACAAAATCAAACAGACATTGACACTGCATTGACCAAAATGCAGTGCAAATAATGATGACAAAGAAGGAATATTAATTATTTTATTTTGCAGTACAAGTAAGAATCCTGAGTCTGGAATTTAAGAGTTAAACAAGACCAACCAAGAGGACATTAACAAAATTTGAGAGGTTTAAAGAAGAAGGCAAAAATACCACAGTGAATTAAGATTTGTTGATTTTACAAATGACTTACTATAAGATTTTGCTTAGCATAGTGCAGTTCACGTATAACGTAATACAGACTTGCGACTACAGAGCAAATGTCAGCCCTGTATCTGTCTGAGAAGAGCTCGATGCCTGGGAGAAGCTGAGTGATTTCATACTGAGCATAGCAACGTTCAGCTTTGGGATGTGGAAGTGTGGTTCTAAGCAAACCCTGAAAATGAAAACAGGTGAAATGAAAAGCTATAAATTGCATTTGCAACACTGACACAAAAAGATAAGTATATGTATTACTTCCTGAAGTACTTAGCATATGCCTGGCACACTGTGCCTTGAATAAATGGTACTTATTATTAATATTATCATCATTACAGTTCCAAATGTTTCCATCACTCAAGATGGGCCTTTTAAATTCCATGGTAGTTGGATATTTACTATCTTCAGAAGAAATTATCATTATATTATCATTTGTTGGGGTTAATTTTGTATTGGACACTATTGGTAAATTCCTTATAAAAAAAATTCCTTATAAACACTACTTTATTTAATCCTCATTTAACCTACCTCTTGGAGGAAGGATTATTACCTCACAAATGATATAACTGAGGCTTACACAATTAATTTATATAAGGTGACACAGCTACTGGTGGAAGAAAGAAGACTCAAAGGCACATATATTTAAATTTAAAAAATCTATTCTCTTCCCACTCTACCAACCTATAAGTTTGAATTGTTTAATTTTGCCAATATTTCTTAGGTAATTTATATGACCAACACTGTATTCAATGTTGGGAAACAAAATTGATATGCAAAATCAAATTTTATATTTAGGAGTGTTTCTGATGTTATCCTAAATAAAACATTAACTGGTGACATACATTATGAGATTATTTTAATGTAAATATCAGAAAATAATTTTAATCAGATTGCTCATTAGGAATATGACTAGGCACCTGCTCTAAAATACTATGCAGTTGTACCTGCTCTAAAATACTATGCAGTTGTTTACATTTTTAATTTTACAAATCTGTTTTAAAATCATAAAAAAATTAAGATTTAAAAAATAAATCCTAACAGCTTTTAAGTACAATTATTAAAAAATTATGCCCAAATTTAAGCAATTGAGCATAACTTGCTTAAAAATAAGCAATAATTTAATTTTTTAAATTGCTTCTTTTTTAAAACAATAGAATTATCTTCAAGCACAAGCAGTATCAGACTGTCAAGAATGCAATATAGGGAGTCAATATCTGATTATCATTCCCTTTGCACTCTTGCCTCTTCTACCTCCTCTCTTTAAAGCACAGGCAAGAGGTGCATGAAATATAAGAAAACTGAAAATTGTGGCCTTACATTCAGAAAAGACTTTCCAGAGAGCTTTTCTATCTAGATTTCACAAGCTATCAGACGCCTCTGATACACAGAACACGGGTGTCCACCCTTCAAGGTAAACAAAATCCTTAGTACATTGCAAAGGCTCCTGGCTACATCCCTGTATCTCAAAGTGTCTTGTATTTCAGATTAAAGCTCTTTTCTTCTTCAATGAAGTCAAACCAAAATTCTAGGAGCTGCCAACACTCTACTTTTATAGTCTTCAGCTTATTTCTTGCTTTCATTATATGGTATACTTCACATTGTACATTCGAGCAAAACTTTATTTAGAGATGAGGTAACCTAAGGCCACCATTTGGAGTCAAACAGACTGGCTTCATAGCTCATTAGCAACACAGTCTTACTAACGATGAGAGACTCAGTTTCCCGATCTGCAAAATTCCTTCCAGAGTCTGAAGGAGAAAAATTCTGCTGAATATTCAAGGTGAAAATGCTACCTTCAGCTAGTGAAGGAAAGATGGATTCATGATACCTCATCAAGGTCCGTGCTATCTTCCTACCTGTGAGTTTTTTTACTATGATAAGCCACTGCACTTTCTTTGTTTTGGACCAAATGGTCACTAGTCAGAAGATATAAAGTGTTACCTGAAAGAGTAATGCAGACAAAATGCAACAGTTGGTTCTCTTGTCAACCTCCGAGATCATAATAAATCTAAATAAGTATAACAAAAAGAAATGGATTCATAGACAATTTTCCAATAATACTTTTATATGACTTATCTCTAATACTCATAGATTTTCCAAAATTAAAATAGACTTTGTGATTCTAAAATAGCTACACATTTATGGGAGATCTAGAACACAGGGAAAAAAAACATAAAAAAACAAAATGAAATATCACCAATAAGCCTACCACCTAAACATGATTACTGGTAACATTTTGGCTAATTTCCTTCTAGATTTCTTTCCATATATAGAAATTTTTTTAATTTCTCTATAGATCTAGATGCTATACATGTTTTTGCCCACCACACCCTATAGATAAGCTAAAATTGCACCTGGAAAGGTAAAAGAAACCTGTACCTCTACTCCTTCCATACTTCTTAAATTTCTCACATTATTCAAGTCTCTAAAATATCTGTCAGTGCTAACTAGGTATAAAACATTGTGACATTGATCTATGTGCCTGTTTTTGGGCCAGTACCATATTTTCTTGCTGACAACAGCTTTCTAACAGAGCTTGAAGTCCGGAATTGTGATGTTCCCAACTTTGGTTTTCTTTTCCAACATTCCTTTGGCTATTCCAGGTCTTTACTGGTTCCATATAAATTTTAGGATTATTTGTTCCAGCTCTGTGAAAAAAGTTGATGATATTTTGACAGTGACTGCATGAATGTATAGACTGCTCTAGGAAGCACAGACATTTTAACAATATTTGTTCTTCCAATCCATCAGCATGGAATGTTTTTTTCCATTTCTTTGTGTCCTCCTCAATTTCTTTCATGAGTATTCTATAGTTTTCTGAGTACACATCTTTTGTTTGGTTTATTCCTAGGTATCTTATGGTTTCTGGTGCAATTGTAAATAGGCCTAACTCTTTAATTTCTCCTTCTGTCTCATTTTTAGTGTATAGAAATGAAACCGATTTCAGGGCATTGATTTTATATCCTGCCACCTTGCTGAATTCCTGTATGAGTTCTAGTAATTTGGGGTGGAATCTTTGGGATTTTCCACATGAAGTATCATTTCATCTGTGAAGAGTGAGAGTTTGACTTCCTTGCCAATTTGAATGCTTTTTCTTTTTGTTGTCTGATTGCTGAGGCTAGGACTCCTAGTACCATGTTGAACAAAACTAGTGAGAATGGGCATTGTTGCTGTGTTCCTGATCTTAGAGGAAAAGCTCTCAGCTTTCCCCAATGAGAATGATATTTGCTGTTGACTTTTCATACATGGCTTTTATGATATGTTTTTTATTGAGGTATGTTCCCTCTATCCCTACACTGTGAAGAGTTTTAATCAAGAAAGGATGCTATGTTTTGTCAAGTGCTTTTTCTGCATTAATTGAGAGGATCATATTGTTCTTGTTCTTTCTTTTATTAATGTGATGTATCATGTTGATTGATCTGCAGATGTTGAACCACCCTAGCAGCCCAGGAATAAATCTTACTTGGTCATGGTGAATAATCCTTTTAATGTATTGTTGGATTCTATTGGCTAGTATCCTGGTGAGAATTTTGGCATCCATCTTCACTAGGAATATTGGTCTATAATTCTCCTTCAGGTGGGTTCTTTGTCTGGTTTTGGAATCAAGGTAATTCCGGCCTCATAGAATGAGTTGGAAGTTCTCCTTCCACTTCTATTTTTGAAGCAGCTTCAGAAGAATAGGTATTAGTTCTTCTTTGAATATTTGGCAGAAGCTTGGCGCAGTGCCAGTACTGTAGCCAATGAGGTTTACCCGAGGCGCAATTATTGCTAATTAAATGTTTGGTAGAATTCCCCTGGAAGTCATCTGGCCCTGGACTCTTGTTTGATGGGAATTTTTTATTACCGCTTCAATTTTCTTGCTCGTTATGGGTCTTTTTAGGTTTTCTACTTCTTCCTATTTCAGTTTCAGTAGTTTGTATGTTTCTAGGGATGCATCCATTTCTTCCAGATTGCCCAATTTGTTGGCATATAGTTGCTCATAATATGTTCTTATAATTGTTTGTATTTCTTCAGTATTGGTTGTAATCTCTCTTCTTTCTTTCATGGTTTTATTTATTTCTGTCCTTTCTCTTTTCTTTTTGATAAGCCTGGCCAGGGGTTTATCGATCTTACTAATTCTTTCAAAGAACAAATTCCTAGTTTCATTGATATGTTCTACTGCTCTTTTGGTTTCTATTTCATTGATTTCTGCTCAAATCTTTATTAATACTCTTCTACTGCTGGGTTTAGGTTTTATTTGTGTTCATTTGCCAGCTCTCTTGGTGTAAAGTTAGGCTGTATAATTGAGACCTCCTTGTTTCTTGAGAAAGGCTTGTATTGCTATACAATACACAAAAATAGACTAAAAATGGATGTGTGTGTGACAAGAACCCATCAAAATCCTAGAGGAGAACACAGGCAGCAACCTCTGTGACCTCAGACGCAGCAACCTCTTGCTAGATACATCTCCAAAGGCAAGAGAAACAAAGGCAAAAATGAACTACTGGGACTTCATCAAGATAAAAAGCTTCTGCACAGCAAAGGAAAGATAAAACTAAAAGACAATGGACAGAATGGGAGAAGATACTGGCAAATGTTTTATCAGATAAAGGGCTAGTATCCAAAATCTATAAAAAAAAAACTTATCAAACTCAACATCCAAAGAACAAATAATTCAATCAAGAACTGGGCAGAAGACAGGAACAGACATTTCTGCAAAGAAGACATACAAATAGCCAACAGACACATGAAAAAATGCTCCATGTCACTTGGCATCAGGGAAATTACAGATAAAAACCAAAATGAGATACCACCTCACATCAATCAGAATGGCTAAAATTAACAAGTCAGGAAATGATAGATGTTGCCAAGGACGTGGAGAAAGGGGAACCCTTTTATACTGTTGGTGGGAATGCAAGCTGGAATGCTACTCTGGAAAATAGTACAGAGTTCCTCGAAAACTTAAAAACAGAGCTACCCTAAGACCCAGCTATTGCACTACCAGGTATTTACTCCAAAGACACAAATGTAGTGATCCAAAGGGGCACGTGCATCCCAATGTTTATACTAGCAATATCCACAATAGCCAAAGTATGGAAAGAGCTGAGATGTCAATCAAAAGATAAATGGATAAAGAAGAGTGGTACACACACATAGCACACACACACACACACACACACACAGGAATATGACTCAGCCATCAGAAAAAAGAAATCTTGCCATTTGCAATGATGTGGATGGAACTAGAGGGTATTATGCTAAGCTAAGTACATCAATCAGAGAAAGAATTATCATATGATCTCACTCATATGCGAAATTTAAGAAATAGAACAGAGGATCATAGGGGAAGAGAGGGGAAAATAAAACAAGAAATCAGAGAGGGAAACAAACCATAAGAGACTCTTAATCATAGGAAACAAACTGAGGGTTGCTGGAGGGGAGGGGGGAGGGGATGGGGTAACTGGGTGATGGACATTAAGGAGGGTATTTATGTAATGAGCCCTGGGTATTATATAAGATGGATAAGTCACTGACCTCTACCTCTGAAACTAATAATACATTATATATTAATTAATTAATTTTAAATTTTAAAGAATTTTCAAAAAATAAAATTTTTTTTAAAAAACTGTAAGTTTAGAAGAATTTTTAAAAAAGACACTGTGACAGACTTTCACATATGTTAAGCGTGGTAGGCTG